>JAQZBX010063232.1:0-16732 GCA_029593785.1 Cabassous unicinctus | reverse complement strand
TATGTGACAGAAAAGAGCTCATTATTGAAGCATTGAGTTTATAGTTTAATGCCTGTTCTTCAGTTGATTTATTTGTTAATATATTCAATTTACCTAACTTGACCACTAGCTGGCTCATACACTTGCACCACTCTCCTTAGGCATGTGGACAAAGTACTGACAGAAAGATAAGTAGGAAACAGTCCAAGACTTTATATTGCTTGCTACAGCAGTGCCCCTTGTAAGAAATCTTTTTCCTTTTTTTTTGGTAGTAAAAGTATGTAGGTCAGTGGTTTCTTTTAGAAAAAAGTATCTTCACATTCCAGAAACTCATGGGGAGGTTGTTGAAAAGAACAAGCCGTGCACACAGAAACATGCCCAAAAGAATCAATCTTTCCCAGGACTGGAACTTTAGTTCTGCTTTGAAATAGTTGAAGTGATGATGACCTACCTGGTAAAGAGTGTGACTAAAGCCCAACAGGGTCATTTATTTTGGGAGCTAGGATAAAAGGATGTTTGGTCAATTCGTTCATGGACAGTTTTTTTTTTTGTAAAGTCTTTGGCTCCTCCATGGGCAGGACTTAGGATTCAACACCTAATGTATCAGCCAATAAAGAAACCAATTTAAGAAGAAAAAGAGCTTGAATATTAGGGGCAAATGTGAAGACAGAATGCCAAGGAGGTGGCATAGCACAGAGTGGGGAAAGAGGACAAAAGAGGGTGTTAAAGGTTGACAAGACTTGGAGACCAGAGCCCTAGAGTCTAGTCTGCATCTCGTGCAAGTCTCGTTTTATGCCTGGCCCTCATTTCCTCATCTGTAAAACGAATAGAGCTTATTCAAGTATCTCTGAGTCTTCCTCTTATCTAATATTACGAAGGCTCCATGAAGAGCTCAGACAATGTGGTTTTGCTCTGACTTGTTCTCATTCCTGGGGCATCCAGGAAGGCTGGAGAGTGATCAAGTTTGTTATTTTGGATTGGGTGGTCTGAAAAGACCTCTTTGATAAGGTGACATTTGAGCATAGACCCGAAGACAATGGAGGAGTGAGCCATGTAGATATCCAGGGAAGAACTCTCTAAGCAGAGGAAATACAAATGCAAAGACCCTGCACTTGAAATGTCGTTGCATACTTGAGGTGCAGTGAAGAGGATAATGTGACCAAGAAGTGAGACAGGAAGAGAATGTTGGGCATGAGGTCAGAGAGGTGGTGGGGCCAAGATGTAGAGATCACATTTTAAGGACTTGGACTTCTACTTTGAGGAAGATGTGAAGCCATTGGAGGGTTTTGTGCAGGAGAGTGACATGATATGTTAAAAGAAATTTTCTCTCTTAGGTAACCACTTACCAGATTTTATGGAAATAGTTGTACCCTTTTCTTGTTGGGCTGTTGATGGTGAATTTTTTATCATTTTTTAACTTATTTAGTGTCTTAAATCCTGGGACTGCTGTAATAAAATACCATAAACTGAGGGATTAAAAAAAAAAACACAATTTACTGTCTCACAGTTTTGGAGGCTAGAAGTCTGAAATCAAGGTGTTGGCAGGGTCATGCTTCTATCAAAGCAGTAGGGAAAATCTGTTCCATGCCTCTTCTAGCTTCTGGTGGTTTGCTGGCAATCCATGCCATTGTCTCCTCTGTCTCTCTCTGTCAAATTTCCACTTTATAAGGACACCGGCCATATTGGGTAAAGGATCCATACCAATCCAGTATAATCTTATTTTAATTTGCCTAATTCCATCTGTGAAGACCCTATTTCCAGATAAGGGTCACATTCTAGGTACTGAAGATTAGGACATTAATATATTTTGGGGGTGGGCACAATTTAATTCATAACACTTAGGTGTAGAAGACGGAGAGGCTGTGAATCTACTTCACTCTGCCATCTCTACCCCATGTCCAGAGTAAATTTTATTCCCGCTGTGCTCTGATAGGACTAGCTTACTGGAAGAGGCTCCTCATACTCACCCTCTAGGCCATTGTTATGAAGGTCTGTTCCCTGAGGCTCACAAGCCACAGCACAGGGAGCATTATTAACCCAACCCCAGCCTTAAATGAGCCCATTTACAATCCAGGCAGTGTGAATATGTAGTAGTGCTTCTGTTTCCTCTAAGTATATGACTCAGAAATATTGCTCATTGTTAGCTTCTCTCATGGCTTGAAGTGTTTGTAAGAAATAGTTGTAGATTTATTTTGATAGCCTTGCCACCTTAAATAAAAAATGATTGAAAAACACAAAAAATTCCCCAAATTTATTTCTTTTTCTTATTTTTTTAAAAGATTTATTTATTTATTTATTTATCCCCCCCTTGCTGCTTGTGTTTGCTGTGTCCATTTGCTGTGTGTTTTTTCTGTGTCTGCTTATCTCCCCCTTGCTGTGAGGTCCCGTTGCATCAGCCCACCGCACCACTCCGGCCGGCCTGCCCTCACAAGGAGGCCCCGGGAAGCAAACCAATATGGTAAACAGGAGCTCTATCGATTGAGCCACACCCACTTCCCTATTTCTTTTTCTTATGAAAAAAGTTGATGCTAAATTTACAGAAATAATGTTATATTTACATTAAGGAAGGGCTACGAACCAATTAAAACCAATAAATTACTTTTGATACCAAATGTATACACAAGATTTGGCTATCACAAAGAGGATTTCTTTTACAAATCTACCATATCCTGCTTCTTTACTGCAGTAATTTAAATTTAATTGTGTTAAAAGGAGCTCCAAATTTTCTTCATAGAAAAAATCAGCTCTTAGGCTTGATGTTTACTTTCTTTGAAGTAAATGAAAATATTATATGAGCACAGTAGAAACAATGGCACTAGATTTATTAAAATCCAATTCAATACTATTTTAATTTCCATGTAAGATCTATAAATGTGAAGAATGTATAATTTTATGGGTTGTCTATAATCTAGTTAACAAAAATCAATTAAGTATTGACTAAGAGAATTTTGAATTTACACATATTTTTAATAGAACTTTTGGTTGAGGTAAAAATAACCTGAATTTTTGAAGAAAACATTGAAAAAAACTAAACTACTTAGGTCATATATAAGATGTATTGTGTTTTATATAAATAATCTTCTCATATTATTTATTTTGTATTGTTTTGGTGGCTAATTTTTTCAACTGATTTTTATCAAGCATAATCTGAATTTTGGTGGAGAACTCTGGCAATTACACAAAGGTTGTACCAATTTATACTTCCACCAAATATGTATGAGAAATTTTCAAATCCCATAAATTACTATTTTCTGGTTTGGCTGAAATTAGGGAAGCATTGTTAAATAAAACATTTTTTTCTGAACATAATTATTTCTTTCACAGTGTACCTCAATTTCAAAGAAAGTTGTTGTTATTTTAAACACATTTGTGATGAGCTATGAAGTCTCCCAAAATAAAATGAATCCTGCTATGAAAGAACTACATTTGACACACTTTTTTTTCTGAGCAAGCAAATTCACCCAGAAGCATTGTATAAGACTATAAAACAATAAGAAAGTATTAAAATTATGCAATGCAAATAAAAAATGGAAAAACAAAAGATAGCCAATATTTACATTTATATATTGTCTCTATTAATTAGAAAATTTTTAAATAAAAACACCAGAAAAAGATATCATAATATCATAATCACAGGAAATCAATAAATATTCTTATAACTTACATTACTTAAAGTTTCTATCAAGAAATATTGCAAACATTTCCATAAGTTCCAATTTCCAACTCTCCAATCTCTATACACTTGTATATAAAGTAAGCCAAGTATAGTGAAGTTTTGATTCTATTTAACTGGTTATTGATGCACAAGTATGAGTTGGCTTACCAAGTCATGAAAAGGAAATGACTAATAGAATACGTTCAAATTACAAACATTTCTCCTACCAATGTCTCTTAACTTTCAGTTCATTCTCCTTGTCAGAACCAGCATTATCATATAAACAAGCTAATGCATACTTGATTCCATGTATAGAAAATAAAGTAAATCCTTGAGAGAGATAGTCACTACTAATTTGGTAATTGATTAACAAAATATGAAACTGGGACAAAATTAGAATGGTCTCTAAGTAATAGAAAACATTTTCCAAGTTCATTGGGAACCTTTGGCTTCATGAGTTGCATAGTGAATTCCAGCTACAATCTCTCAAGTTGTAAAAACACAACAAAACAAACAGCTTCCTGGCAGTTCCATTTATTTTGTTGTTGTTGTTAAGATCACTTCAAGCATTAATCTCAAGACCAGTCTTCTCCAGCTCATACTGATCTTCCCTTTCTTATTCTAAGAGTTAGAAATCAGGAAGGATATGACAACTTGTGTTGGGGTGGAAGAAGGATTAGAGAAAAACTGATAGAAACACACTAAGGAATTAATTCACCAATCGAATTTAGGAGCATAGGGGTAGAAAAGGAGAAATCAATATGGGAGTAATGTAGAGATTTTTGGCAGAAGAGAGCAGAACAAAAGTGGGTTAAGAGGAACTTTACTCACTCTTTACATTTTGTTTCTTTTTTTATGATGATAATATTTCATATTTCTTTTTCTTGCTGTATTGCTTTAGCTGTAATTCCAGAATAAAGTTAAATAACAGTGAAAATAATGATCATCCTTTTCTTGTTTCTGATTTCAATTCCAATTTAAAGATTATCATTTTGTCTATATTTTACTTAAAAAATCCTCTAAGTTAACTATGTTAAATGCCTTTTTTGGTATCTCTTACAATTATATTTGATTTTAAAAATTTGGATTATTAATGTTATCAATGTTTTTCCATAGATTTCATATTAATAATGTTTGCATTCGCTCATATAGTCAGTGAGCTAGTAAAGAAATAATTGAGTACCAACTGTGTGCTAGATATTACTCAGACACAGGGGATACAACAGCGAATTCCAAAGTCAGTCATCAGCTTGAAGGAATTTACATTATCGTGTGTGTGTATATGGTGGGAGCTGAGGGAAGACAAGTAATACATACAAATCAGAAAATTTTAAGTACTTGTAAGTGTTAAAAATTTATAGTAGGGGAATGCAACATTAATTGAGGTGTAGATATGTGGCTCTTCAGTAATGATGGTTGGGGAAAACTTCCCTGAGGAGGTAATATTTGAATTGAGACTAAATGAGAAGCAGGCATCCAAAAGACTGTATGGAGAAGCACATTCAAGGTGGAAGCAACAGCAAGTACAAAGAATCTGGACAGAATGAACTTATCAACTTCAAGACTAGTTTGTCTGGAGTGTAGTGAAGTTGAGGGAGAAAGGAGGGAGAAAATGTCAGACTGCTGGGTGTAGGCCAGATCCTAAAAGCTTTGTAGGTCATGGAAAGAAGTTTATATTTTACTAGCAGTTTGGAGAGTCTCTGGAAGCTCTGAAGTAGGGATGTGGTTGTTTTCTTTTGTTGTTGTTGTTTTTGCCTTAGAAAGTTCACTCTGGCTTCTTTGTGGAAGATGAGCTGTAGTGAGGTGAGTAAGGAACCAAACATACCAGTGAACTTGCTGTTAGAGCAGCCCAGGAAGAGAGATGTTGGTGGTTTGAATTATGGTGGTAATAGATGGAACCTAGCACGTGATGAAAAGAGGTTGAGTTCAGAATATATTTTGGAGTAGAGACTTTGGGACTTACTGAAATCAAGTATGTGTGGATATGTGGGGAAGAAATAATTTTAAAAGAAAACAGGTCAAGGTTTTTGACTTATCAAGAGGGTAAATGGTGATGCCATTTACAGAGGTGGGAAATGGTTAATGGATAGGATATTTTAGAGGAATGAGATCAGTTCTATTTTATCCATGTTTAATTTGGAATTTCAATTGGAGATTCAAATTAAGGTGTCAAGGTGAAAGTTGGTCAGATGAATTTGGAGCTTAAGGAAGAGAAAGGGGCTAGAGATGTCAATTGGAGAGTCAACAATGAATAGATGATCTAAGAAGCCACGGAACTAGATGATTTGAGTTGGGGGTGGGGGTGGACTATAAATAGAAATGAGAAGATGGTCAAGGAGACAGGCCTGGCTACAAAATTTAGAGAAATGGTTTTAACCCTGGCTGTATTTTACAATCAACTCAAGGCAATTTTGTACAAGTTTCATCAAAATTTGAAGTAAATTTGAATTTCTGGGTGTGGGTCCCAGAAATCAGTACTTTTAAAACCTTTCCCATGTTATTTTCATGAAAATCCAGGTTTGAGAACCACTGAAATGGAGATCTGGTGAAGGAAGCCAGGAATGATTAAAGAGACAAAACTGTCAGTGGGATAAGAGTAAAAATAGAAATGTATGGTATCACACAAACAAGAGAACAAAAGTGTTATGTGTGTTATATGTCAGTTCTGTCAAAGCTTCTGAGAAATAAAGAGGGACAGAAATCAACTGTTGGTTTCACAAGATGTAGGTCATTGGTTGCTTTGATTGTGGCCATTTTAGTGGAGTGGTAGGGATGGGCTGAGGAGAGACTGTGAGGAGAGAAATGCAGACAATGAATACAAACCAGTCTTGAGATACTTTTCCCTGTGAAGGAGTACAGATAAATGGAGGAAAAGTTAGAAAAATGGGAGATTGAGAGAGTTTCTAAAAGATGGGTATTTATATGTATGGAAGGAAAAATTGATAATAGCAGAGAGAAAGGGATAATTGCATGAATGAGGGCTTCAGAATGAGAGTGGAGGAGTTGTTTTAAATGGGTGCAGGGATGTAGGTTCCAGAGAATATGAGTACAAATGTAGCTGAGGTGGTAGAATTGCTGGTGAGAAGACTGGAGAACTTTTGTCTGATTATATCTATGCTCTCTATAAATTATGCAGAGAGGTTATCAGAGGGAAGGGGTGTTAGAAACTAAAAAACAAAGGAGAACATGTTAAAGAGTAGTCTCAAAATGAGAAAGTAAATATACAAATAAAATGTTGTAGGTCTATTTGGCTGAGTTCCCATTTGAGCATTCCCTGAATAAACTTTGTTTGGCCATTTTATTTGCTAAGATTTGGGTCAGTTACATAAAATAGAAAAACTCAAAATAATAGTGCCTTAAACAAGAATTGGAATATACTTCTCTTTCACTTGAAATTAGAAGTCTAGGACTGCTATGGGTAGCCTCCAGAATCATCAGGCTCTAGTAGTCTATGTTTATGCACCCCATCCTTATGCAGGCTTCCATCCTCGGGGTCCCTACAGAGCTACTGGAGCCCACACCCGGGCTGCAAGAAGGTAAAACAGCAGAAGGACAAAAAAAAAAAAAAATGGCCAATGATCAAAGACATCTCCCTATAAGAAACCCTGCCAGAATTTCCATACAACACTTCTGATTACATCTCACATGTTTACAAGGGAGGGTAGTCTTTTTCTGGGTACGTTATCAATGACACTAATATGAAACTGGTGTTCTTTTACTGGGATAGAATGGGAGGATAGATGCTGGAATAGGCAACTAGGAATCTCTGCCATAGCCATGCTATATTATTTTATTCATATATTCATGGATTTTATTTAAGAATTTTGCATTTATTTTCATGTGGCTAGTCTATTTTTGTCTGTTTTGAAAGATTTTGTTTTCAGTTTTATGCTAGCTTCATAATTTTCTTCTATGCTCTGGAATAGTTTATATAGTCAAAAAATTAAATATTTCTTGACAATTTTAAATAATTAACTGGTAAAACCATTTGGGCTTTGTGCCTTCCTTAAAGGTAATTTGTTATTTTCGGTTGATTTTTTTGTGTATTCAGGGTTTTAATTTTAATTCTTTAATCAAATTTAGTAATTTTGATTTTCTTAGAAAGTTGATTTCACAAACAAAAAATTTAACTATAAAAAAGAAATGATGTATGATTATAAAATTGATTATAGATAATTTATATGTGCTTATAATTTTTAAATATCTTTATACTTACATTTCTAATTTTTTAAAAATTCTGGCTACTCAAAGTGATAAACATTGAGAATAGCATTTAGGGATCTAATCCTCTCCTATTCTTGGCCGGTATGGTCAGAGTGGGCCTGGGCAAAGTGTGACACAGACCTCAGCAACTGCCATCCAGGTCTCCTAGTCATGGTGATTGGTGCAGGAAGGGCTTATGACTCAAACATACTCAGTAAGGCAGTGGCACTTATTTCTAGTGCTCTGAAGAAAACGATTCATAAGATTCATAATTTTATTTCCCTGATGACTTCAAACAAGAAAGATGTGATGCTAAAACTGTGGCAGCCGCATTGCCATGCCAAGGATAGATCCTGTGTGAAGAAAGATCTAGAAAGAGGATGTGAAGTCCAAGATGGAGAGAAAATCTGAATCTTGGATTAGATTTAAATCCCAATAATCTAAGTTCACCTCTTTTTATTTAAGCCACTTGGGATTTACACAGACGTATTCACTATTTCTTTTCTTTTTTCCAACTTATACTAGTTAATAGTTTAACTATTTTATTTTATCTTGTTTTTATTCACCACTCCTACTTTTATCTTATTTCCAGCTAATGAGTTTCTATTTTCTTTATTAATTCTAGATGTCTGCATTTCCTATTTTTTATTCTGTTTATTACATGTTAGGATTAATTCTTTGTTTATTTTTATTTTCTTGTTAATAATCAAAATATTTAACGTTTTCAGTTTGCTTTGGATTATAACTTTCAAACTATACTTTTTATGTAGTGATCTCATTAATTCCATTTTCTGAGTAATTATAGGTTTTAATTTCTCTATGTCCCTACAATTATTGAGAAAAATAGAGTTCGGCATACGAGTAGTTGACTGTTTCTTAATATTCTTTTATAATTAACTTCTAGACTGATTGCATTGTCATCAGAGATTGTGACCCTTACAATGCCTTATTCCATGGATTTTGAAAGATGGGTTATTTTTCTCTGCCTATAGGGTATAGAGATTGATTTAGCATTTTAACTGACATAACCATCTCTTTCAGATTCCATATATAATTATGTAATACCACATGAAGTCTGTGTCTTAATTGAGGTCCTAAAGGCTAAAAAAATACATTAAATGACAAGTGTCCTTGAATCCTTAGTCAAGAGGCTAGATGGCCTTATTGGCCTAGATGATACGTGCCAAGAAATTATAAAACCAGTTCTTCTAGCATAGCAGGTCATCGTGGATTTACTGCAAATTAATGAAGATTAGACATCAGAGCCCTTCACTTGCACCGGCCCCTCCCAAGGCCGCAGACAATTAATAATGTCAATTAAAAGAGTATTTAATGATAGTCACTGAACCAGAAAACCTGAAACACCCTGAAATCTTTACAGTTTTTATAGGACAAAAACTTGATAGTGTTTTCCCCAATTTTAATAAGAATTCTAAAAGTCTACATGGCAATATCAAGAAGAAGATGTGAAGGTAAAAGGAACTTTTCTAAATTATCAAAAATAAAAATCACAACTTCCAAGGCAGATGGCAGAATAGGCAGCCCCAGGGCTTAGTCCTTCCACCAAAACAACTATTAAACAGACAGGAACTGTCTGAAATAACTATTTTGATACTCTAGAGGCCAGAAGAACACTGAACAGCATCCAGGGAAGAGTGGGAGGAAGAGGCTGATAAACTATAGTAAAGATTTGTAAATTGCTCTCAGCTACCAGTGTCCATCTGTCCTCACTCTCATGGCAAGCTACCTTGGGTTCCAGTCCCAAGCTAGTTTGCTGGTGATAGAAAGGGACATAAAAATCCTCTCCCCCAACAACAGCAATGGGCATGGCCAATCACTGATATGGCTTTTGATTAGGAAATTCAGATCACTGGGGTTCTGGCTCTGAGGGCAGCCATTGTTTCAGCCCTCCCCAGACAGGGGCAAAGTGGTGGAGATTTAAAGATGCAGTGCTTCTTTAGGGATGTGGGGGGCATTTAGCTGAACAGCTGCATTTGCTGGACAGCCCAAAAAAACAGCTTTCAGGAGCCATCAGAGAAGTTTTGGCACCCTTTCTGATCCCCTCCCCAGGGCCCTTTAGAGATGGTCTGAGCCCCTTTCATGGGTCCCTGGCCCTATTTTGGTTGGGAAAGACTGAGTTGGGAAAGTCTTCTCTGGGGTAACCCTCCTCCCAGAATTTGCCCTCCAGGGAAAAGCAGCTTAGGACAATGAAAGGAGTGTAAATGATCTGTAAAGGTTGACAGTCTGGGACAAAGGCCTGCTGACTTCAAACACCCAGGAGAGGGAGATCTGTCTCCTGGGAAACAGAGGGGACAACCAAACTTCTGTAAACAGGGGAACTCCAAAACAATTAGCAATGTTAGATTTATTAGATATATTTATTAGATTATTAGATCTATTAGAGTTTCAGATATATTAGAATAAAAAAGGATGGTACTCCAAAGTTGGCAGTATCTATGAAAATTCAAAATGCTCATGCTGTTTGTGCCAGCAGTTTTACTTATAAACATTTATCCTAGAAAAGAATAGTACATGTGCCACAAAATGCATGAAGAGGAACTTTCCTGGAACACTGTTTTAGAAGAAAAAATTGGGAAACCATCCAAATGCCAACCAATTGAGGGCTAAAGAAATTATGACACATCCAGACCATGAAATACTATGCAGTAATTAAATGTAAAATGTATATATATTGACATGAGAAAACTAAAAGGAAGTTGCAAAACATATACAAATTCTGATCCCACTTATGACAATGTACGTGTATACATGTGAACCTTTGCATAAATGCCTAGGAAAGATTTCTGAAGGCTGTACAACAAACTATTGATAATATACTCTGGCAAGGCAAGTAAAGATGGGGATGGTGCTGAAGGGATGCAAAAGATATACTGCAGGACTGAATGAATTGAGAAAACTCTTAGGTATTAATTGTATAAAAGATTATAATAAAAATATGGATTCATCCATTCTACAACTTAGAAATTTGGGGTTTTGTAATCCACAGGGTCAGAAAATGAAATTTAATTCAATATGGATTTTAAACCTTAAAAAATTGGTAGTTCCATTTTTATCATATAACATAAAAAAATTCAGTACCTTTATGGCCATTAAAAAATTTTCATAGTAATAAACTCCTTACACACTAATAAAGGTTATAGATGCTACTTGTAAATGAAGACATCATCAGGTCAATATCCACAAGTTTAGTAAGCATTTATTGAATAGAGACTACAGTTTCAAGACTATAGTAGACACAAATATTATCAAACATTTTGGAATTTCAGAATTTAGAATGTAGTGGCCTTACATCTGAGCTACTCATAGTGATTCTAACAAATTAACCCAGAAAACTTCTAGATACCAAATATGTTTATTTTAAATATTATGATAGCTGACTACTTGAATAATGACAAGTTAACTGCTATGGTATTTGGCAAGTCTTTATATTCATAACACTATGAGAAAATGTTAATAACAATAACTACACATTGCATGAGCAATATTGTCTCCATTCTAAACATGAGGACCTGAGGGTAAGAGACTTTATGTGATTTGACTAAGACCATATAGCAAATAAGTGTCAGAATCAGGATTTGATACTGGGATCTAAGGGGGCTGCTTATCCCATGCTCTCATGCTCTTTACACTCTATAGCTATAACTCCTTCCCACCCTTCTGGAAATTTACAATGCCCTGCATAAAAATAGGACGGATTCTCTGCTTTAGTTTTTCAATTTTAGAACTAAAATAATAAGCTTCAGAAACTTAAATGTATGGTCCAAAGTATTACATTCCTCATAGATTAGAAACCAACTTTACTATAAAATGGGCCAGTACGTATATTTCAATTTATTTTAAATACTAGGCAGATTCAATATTTTCTGACCTTCCCTGCTGCTTTAAAATATTCCAGAAACAATTCACTCTTTCTTTATACTTTCTAAAGTTCTTCCTGTTTAAGGTTTATTTAACAAGTATTTTTAAAAGGCTAATATTCCTGAGTAATGGAGTTATTCTAACTTTAATGCAAATTATTTCAATGGGATTGTTTTCTCCATAGGCTTTCATGGGATTTCAAACAATGCCATTGAGATGGGGGTAAAGTTGGGGGGTAGAGGGATGAGAGAGAGAGAAATGATGAAAAAGATGTCATTTCAGAGTATGGACACTATGGAAGAAAATTGACTCAGGTGTTCAGTCATTGTCTTCAGGAGATTGGCGGACAAAGCATGTTGGGAGGCAGGTAGGGTGTGAAGAAATGGCAGTGAACTTAACTATAAAAATGATGATGTTTGATAATGCCACTATCAATAATGATTAGCACTTAAGACTTTCATACACTTTACATACATATAATCCTCACAAAAACATCAAGACATTCCCATTCTACAGCTGAGAAAATAGAAGCTTAGGATGTTGAGTATGGCACCCAGTTTACATGTTGGTAAGTAAATAGAGCCACCTGGAATTTCACACACATTTCATATGTATTTGGAAAATTGTCCAAGTTAATTCCATGGAATATGGATTCATTTTAGTGTTCAGAAATAGAAATAGGACTCAGAGGACAAAAGGAACAAATGATCTGTGAAAGTCAATGAAAATCTGGCAATTGAAACCTTGCCGCAACCTACTCAAATGCCTTGCCACTGCTTTACGATTCATATAAAAGTTCCTAAACTTCAGCTTTGGAATCTTTAATTAGTCTATCTAGTCATACGATATTCTTACATTTCCCTTTACCTATTATCCTGCTTGCAATTCTCTGGCTAATTGAAATGTTTCGGGTTATATGCATTTCACTTTTCCTCCATGTGGTTATTACTATTCAAATTGTTTGAAAGTTACTGGTGATTCCAAAGCATGTGTTACTCTTACCTGACATAGATGTGTCTCACTGTCAAATTCCCAAGATGGCCACTCTGGTCCAGCTTGAGTCAATTTTCCACTCCTGTTGTAGTCAGCTGTTGTCAGGGTCCATGAAATAATGGAGCTGCTTTGGGGGCTTCTATTTGGGATGTTTTTTCACTAAGAAGAGAGTATGGGTGGAGAAGAAATAACTGGTATTTTTAACACTGTCACCTTGAAGTAATAGGTGAAAAGCCAAACTTTATTGGAAGGGCAGATGGTCATAATAAGAAAGTAAGAGACAACTTTTGACAACAAGAAAGGAGAGCAAGAGGGTGTGAGTAATGGGAAAGGGGCTGGAAGAAGAGAAAAATAACACAAGTTCATTTTTTAAGACAAAATAAAACCCAAAAGGAGGACTACTTGGAGGAAAAGATGAGACTTTCTTTAGGCTGGAGACTAGAGCAAGAACTATAGAGAATGGAAATGTGATATCATTTAAGGCCAGGTGGGAAATCTGTATGAAGTGATAAATTTAGTCTCAGACTTTGGATGGAACTTAAATCTAACCTGAGCTAAAATTTAGTCTTTTTTTTTTTTAAAGTCTTCTAGACCAAGTCAGAAATATTCTCATGTGAGTCGTAATGCCTGTCCATCTTATTTATTTTTTATCACAAGTTTTCTGCTTTTTCTTTGTTTACTGTAGCTCATTGGTAAAACTATTCTTTTAAGCCTTCTAGTTATCAAGGAATTTGTCAAGAGAAAAGACTAGCTCACCGTTTTCATACCACTAGACTGTGGATAACTTAAGGGGAGGGACCATGTTATTTAACTCTGCATCCAATATCAGGTCTGGCTTCTTGCAGTTACTCAACAAATATTTGCTGAATGATTCAGACCTAAGACAGACCACCATTGAAGCCAGGTATCCTGGTAGCAGAAACAGACCAGCTCAAAGAGAGAATGATTGGGCAATCAGGGCAAACAGTGAGAGAATTTCAGGATTCTGAAATAAAAGTCAACTGCAAATATGATTTTAGTATTTCTTAATACATGATTGGAAGACCCAAACTAAGGATAGATATACTACTAAGCTTGGTGCTAGACTTAAGCCACTTGTAGAATAAAATTGTTTGCCAAACACTAGCAGCAACAGCTCAAAGTTCAAAGGGCTTGATGGTGCTTTAAACCTCTGTAGAGGAGTCTGGAAGTAGAACTGGCAGTGAAACACTTTTCATTTAGGCAGTTGGTTCACAGACTCTGTTATCCCCACCATTGAGCCTCTAAGAAGCCACCTTTGATTGCTGGGTAATTATTGAGTGGGGATCTATAGACTTTCCTTCAGACATGCTTATCAAATAACAAAACAACAGTGCACTAAAGAGATAGGATGGGCCACCTAGAGATAAATGATGTTTGTCCACACATTCACTGAGGCCATCAAAATATACCATTTTATAGAAAGCTCTTCTTCCAACCATAGTAATTATGAGACGAATATCTCCAATTGACTTACAAAGTCAAAAATAATGACTTAGATAGATTTTCAAATCTTTGAGAAGCTAACTAATCTCATTTGAAATTCATGAAAAAGAAGTGGGCCGAGTTAGCAAGGGAATCCATGGCAAAGACACTCAGCGGCATGCCCACATACTCTAACTTAAATTGATCTGATACTCCCCTTAACAGTATTTCAAAAACCACCTTTTCTCCCCATCTCTCTGTTGACAGAAAAAAAAAATCTTTCACCAAAATATGGCAAATGAGTATACATTTTTATCTCTGATATCCTTTGTATGGTTAGATAGATGTCTTACCACGCAGAGAATCGGCTTTAGAACAACTTATAATCTTTTGTTACATGGAATCAGGAATGATGTCAATTTATCAGAGTGCCAAATTTCAATCTAATGAGGAGTGTGACTTCTTGGGCACACTTTTCTTTAAAAAAACCTCTGAGTTTTGCTAAGTTACATATTTGGCTCCTGTGTTACACTCCTCTCTTCTAACTCAGGGCCTGGCTTTCACACAGTTATGCGGCTAGACCAAGGCCTGCCTGGCAAGAACCAGTGGAATTTTGAATTCACGCTTGAGGAAAATTTCATTTTCTCCTGTTAATTGTGATGTCAGACTGAAAACATTTCCCAGCTTCAGTGAAGGATGTTTTCTTTTTTCCCTATCCTATCGTAAGTGCTGCTAATTCCTTCATGTATGTGGCATCAACATGGAGTAACTGCTGACCTATTTGGGTAATAATAATATAAGCAATCCTTGCTGAGCCCCTACTAACTATAAAGCTGTAAGTGCTATAGGGAGTACAGAGACAAATAATTTGTGTCCTCACTGCATTTATAATCTAAGTGGGATGCATGTGGATAGAAATTACTAACATGTAATATAAAGCAGGTCAAGATATATGCCAAATCAGTGGACAGGTGCGGGGGAGAAAGGTATGTGGCATTAGTTTGCAAAGTCGATGCTTGGGTCAGTATGTTGAAGGCAGACTGAGAAGTGTAAAATAACATGCTATGTGACTTGGGGTAATTCATTTCATGGTGATGAATTACTACTGAAAATTTTTGAGCAGGTAAGTGATATGCTTAATTAACATTAAAACAAAGAATATTATAGTACTTATGTGAGCCCTTCAGCTAGTAATATAGGCTCCATGAAGGCAGGTGATGTTTTCTATGATATTTCATAGCACATGGCTCATGTTAATTAAAATATGTGTTGAGTAAATAGGAATGAGAAGGTACTGACTGGAGGAAGTGAGACCAATGAAGAAGTCATATAAACTGACTTGGGCAAGAGAGAATAAGCTTGTGTTCTAGAACAGTGATTCTGAACAGAGTAGCTGTTAGATAGTTGATATTTGGCTCTCAAGGGACATTTGACAATGTCTGGAAACATTTTTGATCATCACAACTGGTGGGTGTTACTGGCATCTAGTAGGCAGAAGCCAGGGATGCTGCTAAACATCCTACAATGCACTGGACAGACCCTAACAACAGAGGACTATTGGGCCCAAGATGTCAATAGGGCCAAAGGTGAGAAAATCAGATCTAGAAGGAAGGCATTCAAATAGAGAAGATGGAGATAAGCCAAAGGACAGAAGTAAGAACTTGGTGAGTACTTTTCTATTGAAGAGCAGAGAAGGACAAAGGTCAAGGATTATGTGGGATTTCTCCTCTGGGTCATTGTAAAACTTTGGACCACAACAAGAAAGCCCAGAGGAGAAGCTGTTTTGTTCATGTCTGTAGGTTGATGAGTTTGTGTTTATGTTTGCTGAACTTGTGAAAGAGGTAATAAAATTGTCTGGATGGGAGCTGAGAATAGCATACTAGAAGTTAGGGAAAAGGTTGGCACTATTATTCTGTATCTAGGTGGGGAACTAAGCTGATATGAATCATAATCTCTAGTGTATGTATATAATTATAAATTATAAATTCTGTGAAAGAAACATATAGGTTTCTATGTAAAAGCATAACAGTCATAATCAGGATATTTCAGTGGATAGGGGAATTTCTCTCTTAGCGACTAAAATTTATACTGAAAGATGACTATTAATTAGCCAAGTGAAGATTAGGGAAAAAGATGTTTCAGGTAGAGGAAACACTATGCAAGAAGTCTCTGAAGTGGGGAAAAATGGCAAGTTTAGGAACTAGAAAGAAGTGCCTGAGTTGCAGAAAAAAGGGGGTAAGAAGTAAGCTTGGAGAGGGGACAAAAGGGGGAAAAGGTAAAGACAAATGAGTTCATATGGCTAAGAGACTTCAAAGTGAGTCAGGAGGTCATCCCAGAGGTAACCCTTACGCACACCACAGTAGGATCTCATAGAACACCAAAGTGGATATCACTCCAAATAGAGGGGCTCCTGAGGGCTCTGGAGACACCCAGGTCCTATATAAGGGGGGATAGCTCCAGAAATTGATGCCTTATCAGTGGGCTCTACTTTAGAATCTGTGCTCCTGAGAGTGACAGAGTTGGACTCAAATAAGTCCTCCCTGCACATGGTCCATCAGTCCCTTCTATTCAAACCTATAT
>JAQZBX010063231.1:0-16738 GCA_029593785.1 Cabassous unicinctus | reverse complement strand
TGTTTTCCATTGACTACGAATTGTGTTGATTTTTGTTTGCTTGGTTTCCTATGTTCTTATCACTAATCCATGCCCCCAAATTCTGATAGAAGTCTAAACCACCTTTTGATTTGTCCAAATGAAACCTTGAGTCTTTTTTTTCCTGGAGGCCAGGGCCATATTATGACCTTCACAGGTGGGTCCTAGAAGCTTTTGCCCTGGTTGTATCCTTTCGTCTATAAGAAATACGAAAACTGTTTTTCACAACTGCATTGCTATAAAAGTGAATGTAATTCCAGATCAGATTCATTAATATATATTCATTGTTATTATATTCATTTTTTTCATTCTGATTTTTAAAAAATGGAAATGAAAGCATTTTTGTGGGTCCCTAAAATGTGATGGGCCTTAGGCATGGTGCCTTCTGTGCCTAAAGGATAAAGAGAACCCTCCCTTTTCTTGCTCCAATCTGGACTGCGCCTTTTACCTTCGTCCTGACAACTCCATTTTTTCTCTCGTATGTTGAGTCCCCTATTTTGGGGATACCATATCATCTTCTTTTATATTATCTCATTTTGATGGAGTGCATCTGCATTCTTGCTTCCAAAATTTTATTGTGATTATTTCCCCGCCACTTACATTTATCCTTGTGGTTCAACTTTTTAAATTAATTCCTTTATTATCATTTTCATAGAGTTATAAGACACAACAGAGGTAAATGTCCATATCATTTTCAACAGCTAGTGGGAAGTGTCTCATAAAATTCTTATTCACATTTTTATGCACTAAGTTTAATCTGTTTTTTTAAAACTCTTAGAGAAAAGTAACTGAGAGTTGTGTGTCTGTTTAGAAGGGGACGTCAGTGCTAGGCTCAAATGCTTAGTTGAGCCTTAATTCTACGCTATTACTATATTTATTTAATCACATATTTAGTATTACTCTTTCCCCCCTCTGTTTGTTTGCTAAAGCTGCCAAGGCAATATACCAGAAATGGGTTGGCTTTTACAATGGGGATTTATTGACTTAAAAATTTACAATTCTGAAGCATATGACAACATGGATGAACCTGAGGACATTATGTTGAGTGAAGCAAGCCAGACACAAAAGGACAAATGCTGTATGATTGTGCTATTATGAACTAAATATATAGTATAAACTCATGAAGTTAATAATCAGAATATAGGTCACCAGAAAATAGAAGGAGGTTAGAGAACGGAAAGCTGATGGTTAATCTGTGCAGAATTGCTAAAAAAGTTTTTTGTAAATCCCTGGAAATGAATAGAAATGGTGAAAGCATATCATGGTGTTTGTAACTAGCAGTGCTATTGTATGGGTATTACAGTGGTTGAAAGGGAAAGTCTAAGGTCATGTATATTACTGAAAGGAAAGCTAAAAACTGTAACATGGTACTGTATATGTAAAACCCCATGTAAAACACGAATATGGGTGATATTGCATATATAAGACTGTTTTTACAAAATATAAATACGAATATACTGGAGAGAAAGAAAAAGAATAGCAGCTATGTACGATAGGGGAAGCATAGGAAGATTGAAAGGTGATGAGTTTTGTTTGTTTTTTGTTTATTATTATTATAATAAAAGTGCTCTAAGAATGACTGAAAAGATGAATGCACAAGTAAGTGATTACACTGAATACCATTGATTGTACACTTTGGATGGATTTATGCTTTATTTATATGTATAAATAAAATTGATTTGCTAAAAAATGAAATGCATAAAAAGTGGGGAAAAAAAGCAAAAATCAAAAAACAAAAAAATTGAAAGTTCTGAGGCCATGAAAGTGTCCAAACCAAGGCATCATCAGGAGGTGCTTTCTCTCGGAGCTGCAGCTGTGGACAGTCAGGCACATGGTGGTATCTGACGGTCTCTGCCTTCTCCTCCGGGCCTCGTTGCTTTAGCTTCTGGCTTCAGTGGCTCCTCTCAGGATCTGTGTTCCATTGATTTCAGCATTTGGCTCCTAGGGCCTTTTCAGCTTCTGGGTGTTATTCTCTGTTTCTGAGGCCTCCTCTCTCCCGTTTATAAAGGACTCCAGCGAAAGCACCAATACCCACACTGGGCTACACTCCGCTGAAGTGCTCCAACCAAATGGCCCTCAACTGAATCCAATCCAATCAAAGGGGCCCAAACCCACAGGAATGGACCAATTTAAGAACATGATCTTCTGGGGTCCACAAAAGACTCAAACTACCACACCCTCATATTTTATAAATAGCTTAAGTTTAAAGATCTACTCTTTCTTTCACACTTTGACATTAAATCATTTGCAGGAACAAATAGAATCTTTCTTGTCAGGAACTTAAAAATAATTTTTTCCAAAATGTAGCAGGACCTCTCTCTCTCTCTCTCTCTCTCTCTCTCTCTCTTTCTTTCAACATGCATGCATCCCACCTACACAAATTAGGAAAAACTAAACCTTGAAAACAGGGAATTTTAAAAATAACTTAAAAATTTATCATAGCTTTCATAGATGGAGCATTATTACAAATAAATCTACAATCATTTCAGATTTGATTAGTTTCCTTCTGAAATTACTTCAAAATATTCTCATATAAGTCCACTTATATCTGTAAAACAAATAAAATCAACCAATGTTAAATGCCAATTTTATTCAAATAGCTGTTCATTTATTCCAGAATCTCTTGTGAACAAAGTGACAGAAAATCATCTCAAACTAACTGAAACCCAAAAGGTAATTTATTTGTTTGAATACCTAGGAATTCCAAGGGTTTACTCAGCTCTAGTTACAGCTTGATCAAAGGGGTTGTCAAATGATCTTGTCAGGGTTCTAGCATTCTTTCTTTTTTCATCTATCTATCTATCATCTATATCTATCTAATCTATCATCTATCTATATCTACCTGTCACACAAACATTTTTTTAATAAAAATTTGATCATGATGTTGACAATATTTAAATAAGTATCCAAATGAGTGTTATCATTTAAAGTAGTGCCCTCAAGAAACTAAATACTTACTGAAAGAATGGAACACTTTTGTAATTTTTATTTTAGAATTTTCTCTGGTAGTGTGGATTAGTGCCACAGAAGGAAATCAGTGTGATAATTTTATAATCATATGACATTCACCAATCCTGACCTGGTATACTTTTTCTTATGGCTTTTTTTTTTTTTTTTTTTTTTTTTTTTTTTTTTTTTTTTTTTTTTTTTTTTTTTTTTTTGTATGCTTAGCATCAGAATTTCCTTGTATGATTGGGATTTCCGTAGCCTTATTAGCCATAGTTGGTTGTAGAGAATGCTTCACTCCATAGGAGATGAAAATGCCAAATATTTGTTTTTCTATACTCCCTTGCAACTACGGCATGACACAATAAACATATTCAGTGACTCAAAGATGTTAAACCTGGGAACCTTTATTCTGATGCAGTTCCAAGGGCAGTAGTGGCAGCAGTACTAGGGGTAGGACCCAGTGTTGGTGGTACAAGCTGTAAAGTCTTTTGCTTGGTGGTGGTGGTAGGGATGTCCTCACTAGATGAATGTGGTTATAGGCCTTCATCCTCACCATGTTTCATAAAACCTGGTTCTCCATAAATTCTGGAAATTTTGCCATCTACCCAACATCATTGTCCTTTCCTGTGAAAATCAACCTGTTAGTTTCTGTTGAACTGATGGCCTTCTCGTCCTCTGTTTCTTTCTCTTTTAGTTCTATATTTGTTAACTTAAAACTTATATTATGGGAAGCGGCTGTGGCTCAATTGGTTGGGCTCCCGTTTACCATATGGGAGGCCCGGGGTTCATTTCCCAGGGTCTCCTGGTGAAGGCAAGCCGCCCCGCGTGGCACGCTGAGCTGACGGCCCACGTGGCGCAACAAGATGACGCAACAAAGGGAGACAAGCAAACACAGAAAAATGCACAGCAAATGGGCACAGCAAGCACAAGCAGCAAGGAGCAGGGGTCATAAATAAATAAATAAATAATCTTACATAAAAAGACAACAACTCCCTTTTGCCTTTACTACCTGAGTCTTCTGATATTACTTGGAAAAGAGGGTCTCAGAGCAGAGGTTGGGAGAAGAGGTTGTTTGGCCACACTGAGCCTGGGAGGCAGAAAGCCTGCTGGAAGTTTGTCATAGCTATGCCAACTGATGGTTAATTCAGCAGGTGCAAGTCGCCAGCTCCAGGGACATCCTCCTCCTCATACCTTTGTTTCCATGGAGCTGGTCCAATCTGCCATCACCACTCACCTGGACTATGGCCATATTTCTTAGTGTCTCATACTCCTGTCCTTGTCCCCTCAACACTTTCTCAAAGCAGTGATCTTGTTAAAACATGTCAGATCATGTCAATTCTCTGTGAAGATCCTCCAATGCCTCCCCACTTCCCTCAGATTAAAAATCTTTACAAGGGCCAAAAGGCTCTACATGGTTCCCACTTCCAAAATATTCTCTTTATTGATCCTTAGGAGAAACTTAATGCAGGAGAGGGATGCTGGGTGGGGAATGGCACCTTGCTGGGTGCCCTGACCCCCACTCCTTCCAGAAACCAAGCCCTTCCCCCTTGCACCCCTCAGGGCATCCGGGCTGCTCCACAGGGCAGTAGGGGGGTCTAGACCAGAGCCCAGGGTCCAGGTGCAGGGCAGGAGAGCTGATGTTAGAGGCCTCCTTCTTGGAGCCAAGGCCTGGACCTGCCGCTGAACCTGGGCTGGGGGCCGATGGGGAGTGGGTGACGAATAGGTCTTTATAAGTCAAGAAAAACAAAATTATAAAGAAGAAAATAAACCCATCACAACAAAACGCAGCCCAGGTGAGAGGGCAGGCAGCCTGTGTGTGTGGTGGCCTCCCCCAACTCCTCAGGAACAGAAATAGCGGAGAAACAAACTAAGGGATGCAGTGGTCACCATCAGCCCAGCCTCAGTAAGCACCGCGCCCACACTGGCTGCGAGGGTTTGCAAGCTGGGAGCCACTTGGCCTGGTCCATTTCCAGCCCTTGGAGGGGCGACAGTGTCAGGAAGGGGAGGCAGGGATGACAGAAGGTGATGGCTGTGGAACTAGCTAGTGCCAATGACAGATCTTAAGGATTGAATCACGTCTCCCACAAGAGACATGTCCAAGTCTTAACCTCTCAGTCTTGTGGGTGTGAGCTCATTTGTTAATAGGATCTTTGGAGATCCTACTGGATAAGATGAAGCCAAACAGAATCAGGGTGAGCCTTATTCCTCTATTAATGGAGGCCTAATAAGCAGAGGAAATTTGGACACAGTCTGAAACATACAAGGAGGGAGATGTCATGTTACAGAGGCAGTGACTAATTATGGATTTGAGGCAAGCTACCAACAGAAATCTACAGACCTCAGAGAAAGCGTGGTCCTACTGATGACTTGATTTTGGACTTCTATCCTCCAAAACTGTGAGACAAAAAAATTCCTGCTGTTTAAGCCCATCAATCTGTGGTACTTTGTTACAGCAGCCCTGGAAAACTAAGACAAAGGGGAAGAAGTGGGGAAAAGGAATGGTGGAGTAGGGTGCTTTCAGACAAAGGCTCTCCTAGAACTCAGTGTCCCTGTCACCAGGGCTCCTCTCCACTCCCAGCCCTGGGTCAGCCTCTCCTTCTACCCAGGAAGACAGTTCAAGATTTTGAAAAGGGGAACCAATACCCCTTGCACAGCAGCATGTGGCAGGAACTTTCCCACACTGGGAAAGGAGGGAGGGCAAGGGTTCAGTGTGGAGGGCAGAGCTCCTCACCTTCACCTCTGCAGCCCCAGAGCAGTCCCCAGCCCACTGCTCAGGGCTGCTCTGCTTCTAGCCCACAGCTACCCCAAGCTTGGGGTCTGAGGTCAGGGACAGGCCACCTTGGGTGGTTTGCTTGGAATAGATGGATGGGAGGAGAGGGGCAAGCCAAGTGGACCTGGGGAGAGTGTACAGAGAATTCTATCACCCTGTAGGTTCCAGCCCTGAGATGTTCCAAGCTTGAGCTACCCTTCCAGGAATATAGATAGATCCATATCTCGAAAAGCTAGCTCCACTGTGCCAGACTGATGTCAATACAGCTCCCATACATCACCCTATTCCTGGTACCAAGCTATATTAGTCAGGGTTCTCTACGGAAACAGAACCAACAGGAGATATCTGTAAATAGTATGAAATTTTATAAAATTGTCTCATGCAATCATGGGGATGCACAAGTCCAAATTCCACAGGGCAGGCTGCAAACCAGGGGCTCCAATGAAAGTCCTTGATGAGTTCCCAGGAGGCACTGGCTGTCCAAGGTAGAGCTGGGAATTCTCTCTCTGATTGCTAAAATCACTTCCCCTTTTAAGGCCTTCAACTAATTGGATAAGACATCACTTATTGCTGATGGCAATCTCCTTGGTTGATTTTAGGTATAATCAGCCATCTATGCAATCAACTCAATGATGATTAAAGTCCATGAAATGTTCTTGTATTACAATTAATTAACCCAGTGCTTGCTTGACCAAACAACTGGACACATTACCTGGCCGAGTTGACATATTAGTCTAACCATCACAATCACAGACTACTGAAACAATCAAATAATTTTTTTAGTAAGCTGTTTCAAATCCTTTTGGCGAGACAAGCAGTTAATAAATGCATGTATTTTGTACTTAATAGTTTTCAATGTTCTTTAACATCAATCATCCAATCTCACCAGTCATGACTAAAAGTGGTTCACTTAGTATTGTGTTCATTGTGAAAAGAATTCATTTAATCCAGGAAACGGCTTCCTTTTCCCAACAATTCCTCCATGTTCTTCATGAATGCTGACCATCAACTTATACACATATGTGTGATCTACTCGATCTACTTTTGAATTCTAAATTCCTTATGGTATCTCCCCTTCCTTCAATAGTCTAGTGCATAGCAGAGGTATAATAAATGTATTGGTCCAGACTTAAAAACCAAATAATATATATTGTGTCTAATACATACATTTTCTTATTTGATCTTCACAGCATCCCAGCAAGGTTTGTATGAGAAAACTGAAATTAAGCAACATTTCTAAAGGGAAAAATATAGTAAATGGTTAAGATGGTCTTTGAAATCAGATATCTGAACACTAAGTCTAGCAAAAATGGTTACTAAATCTCACTTTGGGTCTGAATTTGGGCTAAATTTCTGCACTCAGAGAGGTAAAATGAAACATCCCTTTTGCATATATCTAATATACAATGGTTTGCCTCCTTTATTGTTTATTTGGGAGGGCAGCAGGATTGAATTAAGAAAGGCCTCCTCACAATTTTGCCAATTACCCTTAACCTCGAATTGGCAAAACTGTCAAGTCTGCCCAAGAATTCTGATACCAACTGCAAGCTGGGGGCAGGGTGGTTGATGATCTCCAACACCTTCTGCCTGTATAGCTGATGTCATGTGCCAGGTAGGGTCACCTTGTTAGTATAAACTATCAGGTGTGGCCCAAGAGGTACATGAATAATAAAGGCAATGGTATCATTTGGGAAATTCCAAGGGTCCTGTTCCTTCCAGGAGCAGGGAAAAATACCAGACATCTCTTTGAGCAAGGCCAAATTCTTTATCACACAAACCACCCCTGGCCTTTGACTGAGGCTCTTTTACAGCAAAATAATCATATTTGCCTAAAAATCTATATTTGCTTGTTGGACCTTGTGATAAATTTGTGCAGAGTTATTTAGCACAGAAATTAGCTGATGAGGGGGAGAGGATGTAGCTCCAGTGGTTGAGTGCCTGCTTCCCATATATGAAGTCCTGAGTTCATTCACCAGTATCTCCTGAAAAAAAAGAAATTAGCTGATGTTTGGCTAGACTAAGTTCTTCCTCAGTCTAGTCAATTTTCATTGGTATTACCTCCTCAGGGAGCTTTAAATAATAGTCCCAGTGTATTGGATCATCAATATCAGTATTATAACCTTACCAACTAAGCCAGTGTTACACCATATCACAGGATAGTAATATATAAAAATGAGTCAGAAGATACTGCCTTTGGCAAGGGTGCTAAGTATATTAATTTGGGAAATAATGGACTCTTCAACAAATGGTGCTGGGAAAGCTGGATGTCTACATGAAAAAAGAATGAATCTGGAGCCCTACCTCATGCAATATACAGAAATTAACTCTAAATGGATTGATGACTTAAACATAAGAGCTTAAACCATAAAACTCCTAGGAAAAAAATAGGGAGGAGCCTTCATAGCCTTGAATTTGGTAGTGATTTCTTAGTTATGACACCAACAGTACAAACAACCAAAGAAAAAATAGATAAAATGGACTTCATTAAAATAAAAAAAAACCTTTTAAATATTAAAGGACTGTATTAAGAAAATGAAAAGACAACCTACAGAAATAGAGAAAAAAATTGTTAACCATATATTTGATAAGAGTTCAGCATCAGAACATATAAAGAACTGCTGCAATTAAACACCAAAAATAGAAATAACCTAATTTAAAAATGGTCAAAGAACTTGAATAGACATTTCTCCAAAGACGATAGATAAATGGCTAAAAAGCATATGAAAAAATACTTTACTTCATCAGAGAAATGCAAATCAAAACCACAATAAGGATGGCTATCATTAAAATAAATAAATAAATAAATAAAAACACACCCACACCAGATAATGTTGATGTGGATGTAGAGATATAAGAACCCTTATACATTGCTAGTGGCATGGTAAAATGATGCAGCCACTGTGTAAATCAGTTTGATGGATCCTCAGAAAGTTGAAAAGATTATTACCATATAACACAGAAATCCCACTTCTAGTTATATACCCAAAAGAAATGAAAGCAGGGACTCAAACAGGTATTTCTACACCAATGTTCATAGTAACATTATTCACAATAGCCCAAAATTGGAAGTAACCAAGTGTCCATCAACAGATGAATGGATAAACAAAATGTGGTTTGTACACACAATGGAATATTATTCAGCTGTCAAAAAGAATGAAGTTTTGATACATGAGACAACATGGATGAACTTTGAAGACATCCTGTTGCATGAAATAAGCCAGACACAAAAGGACAAATATTGTATGATCTTTTTATGTGTAATACCTAGAAGTAGCAAACTTCATAGAGCACCCTTGTTTGTTGAGCCACAATGTGTTTCTGTGGCATTATCTTTAGATTGGAAAATTGTACCTTGCCTTTGGTAACTGGGAATTACTAATGAACAGGACTGGAGGAAGACAGTGACTTTTGCTGGGCATAGAATGAGGGTGTGGAATTGTCCATTAGGTTGCTCATATGTGCTACGTATTGAGAAAACATGAGAGCAATCACCAGTTCCATTAGGGGGCACCCAGATACAAGGGAGGTGGCAGTTGAGAAGAGGTTTTAATTTCCCAATACTTTCCGTTTCTGGGCCACATATTAGCTGGGTAAATATTTGATGTGGGGTGTGTGGAATCAGGCTGTTGGCAAATTTAGCAGTTAGGGATAGTTCAGATAATGTAGGACATCTGTGTAAATATCCCAGGAGCTGGGGTGATGGTTTTGGATTTCATTTGCTGTGTAGCATTTTATAGGGCAAGATGGGTAGGTACTGTTAGGATAGGAAAGACTGTGGTGGGGGTATAGATGCTGAATAATGAGGAAGGGGAAGGAAAGAGGGAGGAGGGGTGTGAGTGGATAGAGCATTGGGAGGCCAACAGAATTCTCTTGTTACACTTAGGAGAGCCTGTAAAGGTAATCCTTTGGCAAGGCTGCCCTTTAGGCAGGAGAGATGGGTGGCATTAGCAGGAACTTTAATCTTGGAGGCATTGCAGAGGCTTCGGGCTTGGTCAAACAGGGCCTTAACATGGTACAAATTAGTATTACAATCATGAGGAGCAGAAATTACAGTTTTACTGGTATCACAAAGCAAAGTTGTGTCACAGGGCAAGCAAACTGCAATGTCAGGAAAGTCACTCCAGTCTTGTGGGTCCCACTTCTTAAAACAAAACTTGGCAGTGTGATTAGTCACTGGAGAATCGAGGGTGTATGGGGTCTCCCGTGGGTGGTGAGACTTTCCCAGCTCTGGGTAGTTGTTTAGAAGGCAGGAGTCTCCAGTGTTGAGCCTGGCTGGGGCTACGTCTGATGTGATCTGGGATTGGGGTAACTGTCCCAGGTAGATACCCACTCAGGCTGATGGACTGCTTTTATGGCTTCATGGTATTATAACAAGGTTGAGCTGCTTTTAGAATTTGAAGGTAATGTGGGGCCTGGGAGCTTGACTTGCAAATATCTTTTAAGCTCTGTGGGTGCACAGCAGGCAGAGGTGGTGTCAGCATCTGTGATGCTGCCATAATTGAACCAAATCATCAGAACCCAACTGGCACAATTAAAGCTCCAATTAAGACTAGCTGAATCTAAACGCTCCCAACAGTCTAAGGCTTTTCCGAGATGTGTGATGAGAAGGATTCTGTTGCAAACAGGCTTTAAATGATCTGATCTGATTTGAGTGCATGTTGTTTATAGAGTGTCAGATTATTTGCCATTTTTGAACATCTGTGGCTGAAGTTTAGCCTATATGCAGGTCCTCCAATTTGTCCAATTACTATGGGTCCTTTGCCTCAGCTGTCAGTTTGGTTGATGACTGGTACGTCAACAAGGTATTCTGGCTAAAGGACCCACATTACGATGGCAGCACTTGCCATGTTTTGCTGGCTTATTTGGAGGTTTGAGCCTCCAGATCTAATGAAAGCACCCAGACCAGTAATAAAAAAAAAAAAAACAAGAACTAACAGAATGTTGTGCTGCATGGGACAGGCTCTTTGCTGTTGATGCTGTTTCTCTCCAGCATGAATTATTACCAAGGAGGGGTTGTCTGGTTTCATCTTTGTGGGGTAGGGTGTTGGTTCCCTTTCGTTGAACAAGTGGAGTTGTTTATCTCCCTTCTTGATGGTCCACACCATCTGTGGAAATGGCCCTGTAAGAATAATTTCAATTTCCTGGAGGGGATCAGAGAGGGAGGCTAGTTGAAATCATCCATACCCTACAGCCTGAATAATGTGGTAGATTTCTAGGAATATGGGTTCAAATGGGTTCCATAACAAATAGGCAGGTGCTAGGCCTGTAGGACAATCTATGTTAATGGGCCCCAGGAGAGTATCTGAGCAATAAGCCTCCAGGCTTATCGGATAAGGGAAAGCTCATATTCCTAGGAGGAGATACGACAGAAAGTTCTCAAGTATAAAGAACCCTCATAAACATGAAGATGAGATAAGTCTCCTTCCTTTACATATAGAAAAGGGTGATGGGAAAGCTAGTAAAAATTAGTATGTGGCATAAGTCTGCCCAAAGGTCTGGGATTAAAAGAAATTGTCTTGGGGAAAAAAGTTAGACCCATTTGAGGGTCCATTTGCCAGGTTGGAACTTAAAAAGCACTTGTTTAAGGATATGGTTATCTATCAAATTGGCCACCTGCGGGTGATATGCCAGATGGAAATTCCATTGAATGCTCTGTTCCAAAGTTCATTGCTACACTGCAGGTGCTGTGAAATGGGAACTCTGATCTGAATCAATAAACTTGGAGTCCCAAAGAGGGCTAGAATGGTCACGTAAGGCAGTCAGTGATTGTTGTTTAGACCATAGCATGCCTAGCTGGAAAGGCCAGTAAGAGGCCAGTATAGGTATAATGCCCCTGCTGAAGGGGGAAGCAGTGCTATATAATCTATGTGCCATCGATTGTAGGGAATATTTCCACCTCTCATTGCAAGGGCTTCCAGTCCACCTCGTCAGGGTTAGGGTTCTAACTTAATAGAGCTGTCTTTGTCTCCATTGAGACAAGGCATTTGTTGATTTGGAGCAGCACTTCACAGTGTCAGTTCACATTGATTGGGGGTTTTTCGTTGTTTGAGTTACTGGGTCACTTTGGCTGGCGTTTTGAGGGGAGGGAGTGTAGGGTTAATATTCCCCTGTCTCCTTTAAATTGAACAATGAGTCATTGGCCTCCATAGGTGTGATCCATGATGCCCCTGGGGTCTGGGCAGCATGGAGTTTCTGCAGCAGCAAAGTATGCAGGAGCAGAGAAGATGGGCTGCTAGCCCCACCTGAGCCACAGAGACAATGAGACTGGGGTGCTATTCCTCTACCATGTGGGAGCCCAACCAACACTGTCCTCCACAAGGGGTCACCTAAGGCGCACGGACAAACCAGCTCCTACATCATACAATAATAAACACGGAGGCCAAAGAAGTGGTGCATAGTGGCCTGGACGGGCTGGGGTGTAAACTTAGATGCTGAAGAAGGGAAACTGGCAGATCTCAAGCCATGGGCTCAAAACTGAGTCAAGACAGCATCTCAAAGAAGCTGTATTACAAGGCATCCCTTTAATAGGTGAGTTTTCCATTTCCCTTCTGCCTGACCACATGGCCAGCCCATGAATCAGTTAAAAATCCTGAATATAAGAGCAAACGGCATGCAGTTCTGCCCAACGTGTTGATTTGTATTTACCTTCTTCCACTAGCGTGGCAGCCTTCCAAACAGGATGCTGTCCCTTCACCTTGGAAATGCCATGTATAAACCAAGCACCACTCAAGTGGTTCCCAAGTCAGCTTTAGGGGAAAAGAGGCTCCCTGCTTGTGAGACCCTCCTTGTATAAACCATTTCCATTTTATTATGGAACTCTTATGGGCACTGCCTTTCTCATTAGAGTGTTTCTCTAACATTGCCCAAGACCCAGTGGATATTCCAGGTTTCAAGATTATTTTATGTCCTTCAGTTAGGGACAGCCCCAATTAATGCCCACTTACAAGCTAGTGGTCTCTCAAATGGAAATTTTCTGGTCCAAAATCAGTGGTCTCAGGTAGTGCTAAGAGGATTTTGCCATAAGCCCATCTATGTACCCAGGGCTATTGTACAGAGAATTTGTCTGCACCATCATGCTAGCTTCTATTTTATACTGTATGAAATTATTGATCCATGTGGGCTTAGGCAATCTTGTTTCCCATTTGGCATGTCCAGTCAATATGGACAGAAGGGCAGATTTACATGCTTTCTGTTTTACAATATTAGGTGCAAGAAGCATTCTTGATTAGGTACAAGAAGCATTCTTTGTTAGGCACAATATCCATCCTCATAATACTTTCAAGGAAAGGCGACACAACCACTTCCCATACAGTTCGTTCAAACGTTTCAATTTTCATCCTTGTCCCATTAACCATTGCATTCCTAAATTCTCCCAACCTAGCTGTAGCCCCTATTAGGACATCACCAACAAGTTTTGGTTTTACAAAGATTTACTTAATTGAGGAAGTGTTCCCCAGGCAGACATAATCTCCATTCCCATAATACATTCAAGTAAAGGAGACACAACCACTTCACATAAAGCCTGTGCAAACATACCAATTTTCATCCAAACTTTCACATTAATTGTATTCCCATATCCTCCCAATATAAATGTAAACTTATTAGGACTTTGCTAACAAATTTTGGAACCAGGCTACCAGGCTCCTGTGTCAAAGAGTCCCAGAAATGTCTCTTCTCCACCCTGTCCATTTTATCCATTTGTGTGCTCATGGTCTTAGGTCCCCAGGGCAGGGGTCCTGTCTTCAATCCTTATCCAAGCCCCAGTGGATTGGAAATTCTTTGCCTTGAAGCTTTCTAAATTCCTCCAAACTAGGGTAAATAAAGTCTATTTGTTTAGGGACCTGCAATGTTGAGGGACCAGCAGCATCTCCCATCGGTGCACCCAACTTCTGACATTGCTGCATTAAGACTTGTTTTCTCCCTGTCAATGCAGGTTTTGGTCCTCCTGTTTCATAACAGCGCTTTAAAAATTTCTACACTCCTGGGACAAGTCTCTTGACTCTTCCCTTTGTTTTGGGCATTCTGTTACAAATCATTCCAACCTTCTTTGCTATCTGTTATTTCAGCATAACTTTTCCCACAGAAAGCAGCTTGAGGCCCTTGACAGAGTGGCCAAGCTTGTCTGAGCACCAGGACATGGTCATGGACAAGAATTAATGGAAGTTTTTCAGCTTCCAGAAACTAGGCGAGAATATTGAAGGCTTTGAATCTTCTCAACACAGTTAAATTATTTGGAGTCATTGACATTGAGTAACCCACTCTATTTCATCATGGAACATTCTAGTGGAGGAGAGTGGCTCATGGAAGGATGAAAGAAAAATGAGCTTGAGCTAAATTCCCCCAGATCATGTCTGCTGCACAGTACTGTTGCCAGAAGTGTATCATTCACTGAGACTTAAAGGCAGAAACCCTGCTCTTGAATGCTGACCTGAACATCAGGATTGCAGACTTTGGCTTCAGCAATGAATTCACCTTTGGCAACAAGCAGGACACCTTCTGTAGCCATCTCCCCTTTGCTGCCTGGAACTATTCTAGGGCAGAGAGTAGCATGGGCCACGGTGGATGTGTGCAGCCTGGCAATCATCCCATACACCCTGGCCAAAGGATCCCAGCCTCTGGATGCGCAGAGCTTCAAGAAGCTGCAGAAGCAGAAAATACCATGTCTGTGCAGTGTGAAGACCTGCTCAAAAGGTGTCTCGTATCTCAATCTACCAAGGGAGGCACTTTAGAACAAATCATGAAAGACCCACTGATGAATATGGGCCTCGAATTCTTAGTGGAGCCACTCCCTGACTACAAAGACCTCCAGCAGACTGACTTGCTGGGTCCACGGGAAGAGATCCAGGACTTACTGATGGGCCAGCAGTATACAAGGTGATGGCCACCTATCTGCTCCTGGACTATAAGAGATTCAAGCTGGAGGGCTCCATCAGCACCCTGCAGCCTAGTCTTCAGCTGATCTCACCAACACCAGCAGCCCTTCCCCATCCTGCAAGTTAAAGGATGGTGTCTCTCCCAACCCCAAGCAGTGGAGTTTCTGTGAGATTACTATTCCTGCCTCTAATTCCTGCTCTAAGAATACTCAGGAATATACGGGGAGTTTGTGGCCAGAAGAAGACAAGGAGTCAGGGGGGAAGACCAGCAACACACCCAATGTGCCTGCCAGCCCCTGACCAGGCTGGAGAGGAAGAAGACTAGCCCTGTCCCCTCTGTGAACAGTAACTTCTGCACCAGCACAAATCAATGCAGGAATTCCCTGCTTTGGAGAGGACCAGCCTTGCCTAAATTCCATCCAGAACAGCAATCTCCAGGGCTTCTGCTTCTCCCATAGTCTCCCCAGTCCTGCCCTGCCTACACCAGGAAATCCAAGGGAGAATCACTGTGATTCTCAGCCCAGCATAGCCCCCCAAACTGTCCCTGTGGTCTCCTCCTCTACCCATAAAAACAGCAGCTGTGCTGGAGCCCCAGACAACCAATTTCCCCAGGATTGTTTCCAAGGGAAATTCCATCCATGCTGGGCAGCTCTGACAGCTGGGCAACCAGCAGAATTTGCCCTGCAGTGTGATCCCAGGCTCTCCTGACTAAAGTTAGGGCTGGCAGGGGTGCTTCTTCAAGTTTATGCACCAACATCTCTCTCAGGTGTGCCAGGAAGAACCTGGATGAACCTGAAAGCACAGACTAATTGCAGTTGCTCAAACCTCAGACGGCCACGCCATGCTCATCAAATTTCACTTGGAGAATAACCATTATGAGCTCCATGGAGGCCAAGGAGATGTGTGAGATATGCAAAATACTGGATGCAAACAGCTGCGAGTCGGACCCGACCCTGACCAAAAGGTGGCCAGGACCTGCCAGCCTGGAGTTAACTGACAAGCTTGGACTAGTGTGACTCCCCTGGGCTTTTCTCCTCTCTCCTTCTATCTAGTCTTTGCTTCTGTGTTTCTTGGGGAGGGGAGGAAATGGTTGTATAGAAATCACAGAGTAATCCAAATAATTTAACTCCAAATAATTTACTATGCTATGAAGATTCAAAGCCTTCAATATTCTCACCTCACAGGATAGTTTTGGGAGGCTGTAAGGCATTCTGATCTGTCTTCTCAGTTACCTTTGTGGTTACCTCTTTCACACTCAGGAGGCATTGGGGCAGCCTCATCTTGGAAAAATTACCTTGGTAAAGGATAATGGTTCCTTTTGAGGTCAGAAGAAAATTGGACCAATCAAGGCTGGGGGTAATCCATAATAGCTTTCTCACTTTTTGGTCTCATGAACGCTTTACTCATTGAAAAGTAGATTTCAAAGAGCTTTTTGTTTATGTGGGTTGTAACTACACATTTTTACCCTATTAGATATTAAAACCTGTAGGATATTTTAGTGGCCTTTTGATTTTGTGTTTGGCTTTTAGAACACATATAGTATCTATAATTAATATGCTCAATTCCTTTACTTTAACTGTAATATTAAACCACAACTTAGCTGGCATCATGATATCTCTATAAAGCTAAGGGGAAGATAGCTTTCATCATATTTTCATTCATATTAACAGTTTTGCCCAGTTTCCTTGGAGTAGATTCCTCTCCTCCACAAGCCAGAGAAATTGCAAGTATGTCTGTTTCAGTATCTTTAAGTAGAGGTTGCAGCTGTGGGTAGAGAAAGCAAGTCTTCCACTCTTTCTTTGTTAGCCAGCAGTCCATCATGGCCCCTCTTTCTCAGCATGGGTTGGGATCTGGGAACTGGACATGGCACTGGTAGTGCAGGGCCGGGAACTGAGATGTCCCTACATGATCTTTAGAACACCTTTTTTTTATTGAAGTTGTACAGAAAAGTGCACAAATCATTAGCATACAGCTTGGTGACTGTGCACGGATTGCACTGATCTATTTCACTAGCATCCACATCAAGAAAGAATGTTGGGAAGCGGGTGTGGCTCAATCAATAGAGCCCCCGTTTACCATATGAGAGGCCCCAGGTTCGCTTCCCGGGGCCTCCTTGTGAGGGCAGGCC
>JAQZBX010063230.1:0-16731 GCA_029593785.1 Cabassous unicinctus | reverse complement strand
ACTGTACATATAGGGTACCAGATATTACAGTGATGAAAGGCAAAATGTCAAAAAAATTAATATTTTTCATTATTTTTATTATCCCAATCTTTTAATTTTATTTTATTTTTAGTTTTTATTTTTATGTATTTCATTTCTTATATTTAAACTTACCATTATTATTTCATTTTCCTATTAATTGTATCTGGCTATTTTAATGGTTTCATTTTTGAAGAAGCTTTAGATCACAAATGGATTACAACTGGGGTAGGGGAGGATGATTATTGTGGGGTGTCAGTGATGGGGGATACATTGGAGGAAGTTCACCTGGACATACATACAAATTATATAAATGTGTTCAAATGCTCTTCATGCTGGAGAGCTCTGCCACATTCTCTGATGAAGCAGCAACAGTCCCCAAGTGCAGGTGCAATGTCAGGCAAAAGAAGATGATCTATTCATGGGCCCTCGATATTGATGTCTATGCTTATGAGGCTTTGCTCTTGAAATTGAAACTTAGCTTAGTGTTGTCGTGTGCTTAAGAGCTGCCTTCTGCGAGCCACCTTGTTGCTCAAAGGTGGACTTTCTTTAAGCCAAACTCAGCATATAAATTCATTACCTTCCCACTAGCATGGGACATGACTCCTGGGGATGAGCCTTCCTGGCACTGAGGGATTGCTACCAAGCAATAACTAGCAATGTAATTCAAAACAGACATAAAATAAATGGGGGGAAAGGTAAAGACAAATGAGTTTATATGGCTAAGAGACTTCAAGATGAGTTAGGAGTTCATCCCAGAGGTAACGCTTATGCACATCTCAGCAGGATCTCATAGACTGCCAAAATGGATATTACCCCATAGAGTGGGGCTACTGAGGTTCTGGAGACCTCCAGGGCAGATAGCTTCAGAGTTTGGTGCCTTGCCAGTGGGCCCTACTTTGGGGTTCGTGCTCCTGAGAGTGACAGAGTTGCATTCAATAATGGCTTCCCTAAAATGGCTCATCTGTCCCTTCTTTTTAAACCTATACTTGGTGCTGGAATTTGTATGTGTACATCCAAGAGATTGTAGTCTTTGGGCTGTCCATTTGCCAGCTGAGACTGGAACCTCAATGGAATTGCAGCACTTACTCTCCAGTTCATTGTACTCACCCAGGACAACTAACAAGGAGGTGAGGATTGACAACCACTATACCAAGGAAATGAGAGAATCTACAACTGCAAGTGAGTCTGACCAGTCGGCTGTATGGGATCAAAACCCCTTCTCAATTAGAGGTGTAGTGGACATCACCATCCCAGAATTCTCAGGAGTGGGGAATGAACTATGGACTAGAATGGACTTACTGGTATTCTACTATAGACATATTGTGATTCTAGCATTAAAACATTGATATTGAGGCAGTGACCACTGGAGGCTTTAGGGGCAGGGAGAGGGATAAAGAGTTTTAATACAGGCGCTTTTTCAGGACTTCAGGATCATCCTGAATGGCATTGCAATGACAGATATAGGCCATTTTATATAATCACGGAACAGGCAGAACTGGGTAGGAGAGAGTGTAGACTACAATGTGAACTCTGGTCCATGCTCAGTGGCAATGCCCCATTATGTCTTTATCAGTTGCAATGAATATGCTACACTAATGAAGGATGTTTATGTGGGAGGGTGTGGGAGGTGTGGGGAGAGGCACATATGGGAATCCCTATATTTTTGTGTATCATTTATGAAATCTAAGTTCTTTTAAATAATTTTAATAATTATTATTAAAAAAAGGCAGCCAACACATTGGGAGAAAATATTTGGCAATCACATATCTGATAAGGGTTCCACATCCATTATTCATAAAAAGATCATACAATTCAACAATAAAAATCACACTACCCAATTAAGAAATGAGCAAAGACTTGAAAAGACAATTGTCCAAAGAAGAAATACAAATGGCGAAGAAACACATGAAAACATGTTCAACATCACTAACAATTAGGGAAATGCAAATAAAACTACAGTGAGATATCATTTCATACCTATTAGACTGGCCACTATTAAAAACTTAGAGAACTGTAAATGTTGGAGAGGATATGGAGAGATAGGAATGTTTATTTACTGTTGGTGGAAATGTAGAATGGTACAGCCACTCACTGTTGAGCATTGTTTGGCAGTGCCTAAGGAAGTTGAATATAGATTTGCCATGTGACCCAGCAATAGCATTAGTAGGTATATACCCAGAAAAACTGAGAGCAGTGACGTGAACAGACATCTGCACACCAATGTTCATAGTGGTATTAGTCACAATTCTCAAAATTTGGAAACAACCCAGGTGTCTATCATCTGATGAATGGATAACCAATATATGGTGTATACACAAGATGGAATATTTTGCAATAGTAAGAAGAAATGAAGTTGTGAAGCATATGACAACATTGATGAACCTGGAGGACATTATATTGAGTGAAGCAAGCCAAACATAAAAGGACAAATACTCTGTTATTGCACTATTATGAACTAAATATATTGTATAATCTCATGGAGTTAGTAACTTCAATATGGGTCAACATAAAATAGAGTGAGGTTGGAGAATAGAAAGCTAAGAGTTAACTTGTGCAGAATTGGTAAAAATGATCCGTTTTAATCATTGGAAATGAATAGAAAAGGTGAATGTACAACATAATGTTTATAACTAGCAGTAAAATTATATGGATATGCCAGTGGCTAAAATAGAAAGTCTGAGGTCACGTTTGCATATGTAAGACTTTTTTACAAAATATAAATACACATAAACTAGAGAGAATGAAACAGAATAGCAGCTATGTACAGCAGGGGAAGCAAAGAGAGTTTGAGAGGTAATGAGTTTTGTTAGGTTGGTTGGTTTTTGTTTTTAGTATTATTATTATTCCTGGAATAATCAAAAGACTTCAAAAATGGTTGAAATGATGAATGCACAACTATATGATTATACCAAATACAATTGATTGCACACTTTGAATGAATTTATGCTTTATTATTATGTATCAATAAAGCTTATTTCTAAATAGAAAAGATTAATGAAAAAAAGCATATATTGGCATATTTAGACACATATAAAATTATACATTCAACAATTAAAGAAAACATATACCTGCATGCAGAGACTGATTATTTTTAAAAGGTCATTGTTAGGGCATTTAAAATGCCTCAATAATTTAAAGCACAGACAGTACCTAGGTCTCTGAGCACAGTGGATTTAAGGCAAAATATTTATACAGATTTAAATATATAAATATATGGAAATTAAATTATATACTGCTAAAGGTCTTTTTTTTAAGAAATAAATCATAAGATAAATTTTAATAACTATATTGATGAAAATGAATATATTTCCATTGTGACATGTAAAGTGCTTGAAAGTCATCACTCCCATCCTCACAACAAGAAATCTGAAAACTGAAAATCAATGTCCTCTGGAGAATTGACGTCCTAGAGCATATGACTGCCCCAAAACTGAAGAGAGACAGATACAAAGAATCTTAGCATAATTGGAGCAGAAATCAGGGCTGAAATAAGCTTTAGGTAGGAAAACCTAAGGGTAATTAGGAAACTACTGGGGATTAATTTGAGAGAGAAAATTCTCATGGAGGCTCATTCTTAGGGGCACTCCCCATGCTTTTTTACTTTCAGGAGCTCCATCAGGTTTCCACCGCGAATTTCAGAAAAAGAATTCCATTTGCGTCCAAAGCAGGATAGGGGAGAAATAATCATTTTCAAGTATCCAAGAGCAGTCTACCACACTACTTTGATTACTGTAGCTTTATAATATGTGGTGATATCAGGTAGTGTTTCTACAAATAAATTCTATTATGCAGTTGTTTGGGCTAATCTACGTACTCTGCATTGGCACATAAAGTTTAGAGTTAGGTTTTATACGAAAAAAAAAATGCCTTCTTAGAATTTTAGAAGGGTTGAATTGACTAGGGATTAATTTGGTAGGAACAAAAATTGACACCTTAAAAAAGTAGAGTTTTTTTATTTTCACTTGATTTATGAGCTGTTCTTTAATTTTTTTCATCAGAGTTCAGTACTTTTCACTGTAAATGCCTTGCATATATTTTGGCACATTTCATTAAGTGTTAAATATTTTATTAAGTATTAAGAATTTTGATGGTATTAAATGTCATTTTAAAAATACTATGTCAGATTTTTTGTTAGAAGTAAATTCTTTATACTCAATTTTTGTGTATTGATCTTATATTCCTCAAACCTCCTAATGTAATAAATTTTTAAAAAATTAACCTGCCATCCAGTTTGGCAAGGAAAATGTAATTTATCTGTTTTTATGTTGATGTCATTATCCATGTAGAAAATGCTATGAAAGTAAACAAAAGCTATTATATTTGATATGCAGGAGTGAAATTCTGGCATAAGAATGAGTTCAGATATTCATTTTTGTTTGTTTTTCTGTAAGTGTTTGTTTAGAATTGGTATTATTTCTTCTTCAATATTAGAAGAATATACCAGTTGAGCTATATGGAACAAGATTTTCCTTCTGGAAAGATTTGAAAGTACAAATTCAGTTTCTTAAGATATGAAGAGCTTTTCATATTATATAGATTTTTTACTTTTTCGATTTATGTTATTCAAGGATTTTGTCCATTCTTTCTAATTTGTTGGATTTATTGGCCATAACATGTTCATAATATTCCCTTATCATCTTTTTAAAATCTGTAGAATGTGTAAAGATATTACCTCTAAATATAAGATGCAAAGGTTTTTATTTTCTAAATATAAGATGCAAAGGTTTTATAGGTTTTTATTCATAAAACCTAACATAAACTATAATCCATCAATTTTACTTATATATGTTAATTTACAATATCATAAATTTGCATAATATATTAGTCAAAGGGGTGCTGATGCAAAGTAACAGAAATCTGTTGGCTTTTATAAAGAGTATATATTTGGGGTAAAAGCTTACAAGCTTACAGTTACAAGGCCCTAAAGAGTTCAAGTCAATATACCACAAGAGGTTCTCTCTCACCCATGTTAGCTGCCAAGCGTTGAAGTACAATGGCAGGCCTGGTCTCTCCTTTCCTTTTAAGGCTCCATGGGCCCAGCTTCTTCTGATATCATCTATACCCGACATAAGTTTTGTTTCATTTCAGGGCTTCCTCAGATCAACTGCTCTGTTCTCTTCAGCTGCAAACTATCAGGCAAATGGCTCATCTCTCTTCCCAAGGCCCCAGGATCAAAGTTTTCTCCTCTGCCGTGTCTATGTGTCTATGGAGACCTCTTTCTACATGTGCCTTCTTCTGTGTGTGTTCTTAAGTGAATGTCTGTTTCTATCAGCCCACCAAGGGGCGATGACTCAACCCTGAGTCACATCTTACTGATGTGACTCAATAACTTCATTTCATAAACAATATCAAACTGCCACATATATCTAGCACCAATCAGTTAGATGTAGTTTGAGAACCATATCAGTATTAAGCAGGAAAAGTAAGCTACATATGCTTATCCTCACACGTATAACATGCTTGCTTTTCCTTAATCAGTTTCAAAGAGCAATTAAGCAAAAACAGAAATAAATCAACCCTGGATGTTTCATGAGTTTTTATATTCATTTCAGTGTCAGACATCAAACACTCTTCTGAAGAGCGTTCTAGCTGATGGCAAGGTTATTTCCTCTGACACTTCCTCAAGAAAAGCAAGTGACCCCCATGGCGTACTTACAGAGATATAAGCATGATAAATGCACAGGCACATATACATATTTTACTTACTTAAAAAATTCAAATATTCCTTAGAAAATTAATACATTAAATCAAATCATCTGAATTATAAATACCTAAATCGTTTGAGCTAATTTACTTTGGAATAGACAGAATGGTTTTCCTTAATATTTCAGAAGCTCCAGGATTCCAATGGACATAAGTTATTACTTATATATATGAAAGACCTTAAGAGATTAATATCAAAAAGGAGATTCTGGCATTAAAGACAGACTTTCCTGTGCCTGTGATTTTTACCAGATCTCCCCCTGCCTGTGGAGCAGGCATAATGCAATCAGTGAAGTGCTGTTTGGAAATAATGCAGTCATTCTGCTGATAAATGATAAGTGCCTGGACAGGGAGAAAGTCTAAAGAAATGGGAACCAAGGCACAGAGTGAGATAGGTTTATGTGCTTCATAATATATGTGAGGTTCAGGAGTAATTGGGAATGTAGTATATGTAAAAATAACAAAAAGGATATCTTAAGAGGCTGATAGTTTGCAGGATTTCATTCCCTCCCTGATTTACACTTGCATATATATTAAAGGGTCTGGCCTTTCAGATGTCACTAATTCCATTATTAATGCTTAATTGTTAGTAATACAGGAAATGCTCCCCATAAGTTAGAACAGTGTACACAGTCAAAAAAAACTAAGAGATGTTATGTTTGGACACTTGCTTGAAAATATAATTTTTGAAAAAAGGCACAAGTTGTTTACACAGTAAGCTTATTAATTTGGAAGGTTTTAATTTTCTTTTTTCTGAACAAAATATAAACCGTGTGGTGATAAAATGTTTCATGTTCCAAAATTTCTTCTCAAATCTACAGACTTTGCCGTATTGTCTTCTTACGGCTTTTCCAAAGAGAAGTTAAATCTGGCAATAATTTGTTTCCTTCATTATCTTAACAAAATAATAATTTGTCCAATTCCATTCTACTCTGAAAGCTCTACTTAGTTTTATCATTCTCATTAATTCTCTGATCATTATCATTTTTGTACAGTGCCTCCAGAATGATTGTAAATTGTTTTATTGTATGTACATGATCTGAAACTTTCTTTATTTTCATTATTTTTCATTTCAGACAATCCTGTTAATAGGCCTTTCTCCCTTATGATATGGGCTTTGTGTCCTATGAGTAATTTTAAAAATATTGTTCTGCTCTCAGAAATCTTTCTCAGAAGTCTCTTCTTAATAGTTACTAGATGTTATGCTATATCTATTGCGTTACAATGTTTTCGCTTGTGTGTGTATCTGTGTTTGTAGATATATTTGTATTTTTACTAAGCCATTTTTGTATTTTGCTGATTTTTTTCTCTCATTAATATGAAAGAACTTTGGTTCCAGATCTAATGACTAGCCATTTGGTTATCAATTTTAACAAGGTAGAAGGTAGTCAAAACTTGCATCATATGATTCGTTTCCTTAAGGTTTATAGGAAATGATTTTCAATTTGTTCAATAGGTTTAATACCAGAAACTTTGTATTCAGCCTTCTGCATTATTTGATTTTTGTCTGTCTTCATTAATAATTATTTTTAACAGAAAGTTAGAAGACTAGGCCCCCAGAAACCATGTTAGAGAAGAATCTACTCTTCCAGTTTTTATATTACACAATTGATTCTGAGGTCCATAAAAGGATATAAAGGTAAATACTTATCAAAATTAAAATGACTACTTAATTGTAGAATTTGACTTCAACATTACCACACAACGTTTGTTACTGTGACTTAGAGACAGCTTGATTTTTTAAATAAAATTGTATTTTTTTTTCATTAAAATCACTGGTTAAGAAAGCATTTCTTTCATATCTTAGCTAAGATTTTTCTTTTCAGATAATACTACCACTCCATTCAATACCCCACAAAACAAATTATGTGTCCAAAAGCTTTTTGCATTTTAAAATTAGTAATTGATTAATTAAATTGAAAATCCTGTTATCTGCATTGATAGCATATATGATTGCAATGCAAATATTATCTATAAGGTAATATCTAGCTTTTCAATTACAAATTAATTGCATACTTCCTTCAAAAATAACGTTTGACACCAAAATTTCACATAATATTTTTCATCTCTGTATTTCTCAAAGTATAGATTAGGGGATTGAACATAGGAGCTATGATGGTATAAAATATTGCAGATATTTTATCTTCAGGGAAAGTGAATGGTGGGCCAAGGTAGACAAAGATTGAAGGACCAAAGAATAAGACTACCACAGTAATATGAGACCCATGGGTAGAGAGAGCTTTGCGTCTTCCTCCAGCTGAATTATTTCCTAAAGTAAATAATATAATGACATAAGAAACAAATAAGACAACAAAGGTTACTAAGGCAACCATACCTGAATCTGCAACCAAAAGGACACCTGTGATGTAGTAATCAATACAGGTAACTTTTAGCAATGGGAAGATATTGCAGAAATAGTGATCAATTTCGTTAGGACAAAAAAGGGCAACCTGAGTACCAGATAAAATTGAAGAAAAGAATGGAGAGCTCCAACAGCCCAAGCAGCTAGGATTAGAAAACTACATCTTGTCCTGTTCATGATAATCATGTAGTGCAGAGGTTTGCAGATGACAACGTAGTGATAGAAGGCCATGGCAGCTTAATAATGAAGATCTCAATACCTCCAAAGAAATGCATGGTAAAGACTTGCAACATGCAGTTTCCATAGGAGATAGTTTTTGTCCCCTCTAACAAGTCACTGATCAGTTTGGGTGTAACAGTAGAAGTATAGCTGATGTCCATAAAGGATAAATGGTTCAGGAAATAGTACATGGGTTCATTAAAAAGGGAGCTGCAGCTAATGGAGACAAGGATCACAAAGTTTCCTACCAAGATGGAAACATAACTGAATAGGAAGAGCACAAAGCAAAATATTTGTATGTGCTGGTCATAAGAAAGTCCCAAAAGAATGAATTCTGAGATGTTGTGATTTTCCAGATATTTCAGTATGTGTATATAATGCAACAATGAATTGAGACCATGAACAGAAAAAGAAATGAATTTGGATGAAGTATATATCATTATAATCACAATAATTTAAAATTTACCAAAACCATGGATCGACATGGACAGAATATTATTGTTTATTAATTGAATTATATTAGTTGTTCTTTTTTATTGTTTCTCATTTTATAAATATATTGTCAAATACTTTTATAATGAGAATAAATATGTATTATTTAATTTTACCTGTCACATTCTCCAAGGGAGCAGCAACAGTTCCCTGAGTGCAGGGGCAATGTTTGGCAAAAGAGGATGGTTCACTGATGGGTTCTTGTTATTGATGACTAGCCTTATGAGTCTTTGCTCTTGTAATTGAAACTTAGCCTACTTTTATGGGGTGCCTAAAGGTTGCCACCAGAGAGCCTCTTTATTGCTCAAATGTGGCCTCTCTCTAAGCCAAACTCAGCATATGAATGCATTACCTTTCCCCCAGCATGGGACATGATTCCTGGGGATGAGCCTCCCTGGCAACAAGGGACTAATACCAAGTGCCAACTGGCAATATGACTGGAAAAAGACCTTGAATAAAAGGAGGAAAAGGTAAAGACAAATGAGTTCATGTGGCTAAGAGTCTTCAAACACAGTCGGGAAGTCATCCCAGAGATCACACTTACACACACCTCAATATGATCTCATAGATCACCAAAGTGGAATTCACCCCACACAGAGGGGCTCCTGAGGGCTCTGGAGACACTCAGGTCCTATATAAGGGGGGATAGCTCCAGAGATTGATACCTTATCAGTGGGCTCTACTTTGGAATCTGTGCTCCTGAGAGTGACAGAGTTGGACTCAAATAAGTCCTCCCTGCACATGGTCCATCAATCCCTTCTATTTAAACCTATATGTGATGCTGGAGTTTGTAGGTGTACTTCCAGAAACTGGAGCCTCTGGCCTGCCCATGTGCCAGCTGTGCCTGGAATCTCGGTGGAGCTGCAACTCCTACTCTACAGCTCAATGGACTCACCCACGTCACCTGGTGAGGACAACAGCCATCCTAGGGAATGGACAGAGCCTGCAGCTGCAGGCAGTATAATCCCATCCACCGTATTCATGGAATATAAGCCCACTCTCACTTGGAGGTAGAGTGGACATAACCATCCTAGACTCCTCAGGTTGGGGGAAGAGCTATGAACTAGAGTGGTCTTAATGGTATTCTGTTTTAGACATACTGTGATTCAAGCAATGGAAGAAATTATAACAGTGGGGTGGAGCCAGTGACCACTAGATGCTCTCAGGGCAGGGAAGGGAAAAGCAGTTGTAATACAGGGTTTTTTTCAGGACTTGGGAATTATTCTGAGTGACATCACAATGACAGATATAGGCCATTTTACATCAGCATATACCATGCAGAACTGTGTGGGAGAAAGTGTGGTCTACAATGTGAACTATGGCCCATGCTTAGTGGCAAAGTCCCAGGATGTGTATATCCATTGCAGGTGATGTGCTACACTAATGAAATATGTTTATGTGGGATGTTATGGGAGGTGTGGGAGGAGGGGAACATGGGAATCCTTGTAATTTTTGTGTAACATTTATGTAATCTAAGCATCTTTTAAAATATATATATATTTTAAAAAAATAACATTTATGTAAGCAAATGCACATATATGCATATATATATTATATCATTTACAAATATTGGTTTGTATTGTGAAAAATTTGATTTTTATCCACAATAAAAATAAATTTACCTGTGAAGATTAAATAATATTTTAAACATTAGCTTGATCATTAAACATTTTATTCCTGTTAGTTATGCTATTTAGATCACAATAAACATTTCATTTATTTCATTATAATTTTGGCTTATTTTTAATGTTCAGCATTATCTATGGAGTCAAATTACTTTCAGCATGAGTGGACTACCTCCCTTAGTTTTCTTCAGCTGAATACTCAGGAAAAGTTTATGTTTAATAAATTCCAGTTTGAATTGGAAAATTTAATTTGGTAGAGCTTACTGTATTTGCCTTATCAGAAAACATTGCAAATCGTATATACTAAACCAATATAGCATCAGTTATATTGAATAACAAAGAATGGTTGAAAGCATACATTAGAAATTTTTAAAATGTTAATTAGCAGCTGTGGTTTTGAAATATAATCTTTAGTCCCATTCAATTATCTTATTTATATTTCATGTTAGAATAATTTTTTAAAAAATTTACTGTCAATAAGATTGTGATGGCAATAGGTAAAGAAAATTTATAAATAGTGAATTACTCAAGTGTGTTTGAGTTGTCTTTAGTTCATGGTTTTTGCTGGAAATATTAGATATAATCTAGTCCACAAAAACAAGAGTCAATAAAAAGATGATACAATATAACTGTAAGACAAGCTGTGTTGTCAGTTTGCACTCAGTGGCTATTTATTGCATTAAAAATGTGATGAAAGTGTCATGTTTCATATAGTCTTGAGACATTATTTACATGAGAAAAAGAGATTGCAGCATAGAGAGAACCTCCATGAACTATTTTATGCAAGGATGCGGAATTATCTGGCATCCTATGAAGCTGTGAGACTATAGCACATCTTCTACTTTTGTCTGGATACAATGTGGCAGCCATATCTGGACCCTCTGGTTGGCCATTTTAAAAAATAATGTTTTTGTAGCAAGTGTCTTAAGTTATCATCAGATCCCTTGATTCACAAATCCAAGCTCAGTTTCTTTAGGATGCTTTTAGAAATCAAATAGGTAACAGGTAAGAAATTTTAAAAATTGCCCATTCTAAGAGAATTTTATATTATTTACTATAATTTCATCAACGAGAAAATCTCATTGTATTCCTCTATGGTATTCAATAGTGCTTTAAGTCTTACTGTCCAATTTTTCTTAATAAACAGCAAATAAGTAATAGGCACAGGGTGTTCAGCAGTCAACTGCTACTAAGTAATATAGAATAATTAAAGGATGGTTAGTTGACCCATGCTTTTTCTTTTAAGACTGATACTGATTCTTCATAAGATGGTATAATGTTAATTGAGACACACATTTATTTACATTAAATACATTGATTTAAGTGTAATTGCTTTATGAGTAGATCGGTGAACTACTTCATCACAATATCACCTGGTAATCTAAGTCCATGATTCCCAATAAATTTGAATCAGAGCATGAGATCTCCGTAGTTTTTCAGAATCAGTTGCATATCCACTGCAGATATTAGAAGTCAGATATTCTAATTCTCCTTGAGTTTGGTGTTGCATCTCATTTGTGGAAGCAGAGCAGTATGGGGGAAGGGTTTCCAAGGTGCAGCTGTGAGAACAGTCATGAGTTCGGAATTCAATAAAAAGATTGTGAAAGTTGAAATGATACCAGACCACCAAGTCTGTCTTCCTCAATATTTATGTTAATCTATATGTTGCAGTTAAAATAAATATGTGTTCCAGAATTTCCTGATTCTAAACCATTTTGAAATAATTGTTCTTAAATTTTACCTACATATACATTCTTTAGGTATTCGAACATATTCTCTAGATTGTGATAGGTGTTTATCAATAACAGTCATAAAAATCCATCTACAATTCTGAGGGAAGGTGCTATTATGATCACTGCAATTTATAGAGGCATATGGAAACTTGAGTACAGTCACCTGAGAAGAAATATTATCATTAAAAGAAATAATACTTGTTGACCATAGATATAATAAGGAAAACTCCTATGAAAATTTGCAGGCAGAAATGATGGAGGAAGGAATTATTAGCCATACACTGTTTTATGTGGTTTAAATCATCATAACAAAGAGAGATGTAGAAATGGTGAGGAGTGTAAAATAAACTGATCAGTTCTGAATATTGAGCCTATTCATTAATATCCTTAAACCTTATTTTCCTTATCAATACAATTGAGAATTTTTTACATAATTCTGAAATATAATCAAAAGTGCAAGAGTTAATATGAAATAACCTTTTCATACATGGTTCATTCCATGCAGGTTATTTTCCTGTTCTTTTCTGTCTTCTTTGAGCAAAGAGTATAGCAGATACTGAAATTGTCATGCACACATGTAAACCAAGTCAAACGAAGAAATAAACAATAACCAGAAGAACACAACATAGATTTAAAGAGGGTGACCATGTACACTTAAATTTTTATAATTAATGGGAAAAAAGTTATTCTGATACTAGACTGCATATCTAATGTGATTCTTAACAGCAACCCTTAGCCTGATTTTGGCTTTCATTAGAAAACATAGTGAAAGGATTAATTTATATCTTTCATAGATTGCATGCCCTTTGTGTGTGTTATAGCACATGTAACATATCCTTTGAGTTGAAGTTTCCACCCAATATTCAAATTTTCTTCTACAGTTTTCAGAACATACCATTGTATAAACTTACCTTAGATGACACAGATGAATCTTTTTTTGTTGTTGTTTAGGATGCCAGGTTATATAAAAGGCAGTAAATTCTTATTTGTTGTTGATAAACATGAAAGGGGCTATTCCTTGATAGGAATATGGAAGAAAATATATAAGTACCAGAATGAGATTCAACGAAATTCACTGCCAACAATTAAAGTCGCATTATTTTAACTCTACTCTTTTCAACTAGTATTTTTATTGTAAAATCTATGCACTTAAATCTATAGTGTGCTAAATCATTTTACATTAATCAATTTATCGCATGCTTCAAGAAAATGAAATTAGGTGGGATAAGTGTAAATAAAATACAACCATGCTAACACATGGTTAGTGGGGCTTTCTGCAAACCATGGTGGCATTTGTAATTCATTGACCATCAATTCTGAGTTGACTTCACGTTAGTTTTAGGTTGTAATAGGAAAATTACTCCTGAGATACTCACACCAGTAATTCTTCTCCAATATCCAAATCTGAAGAAAATGAAGAGAAATATATCACTAATTTAATCATACATATGAATTCTCAAAATATTTGGATATCAAAACATCTTAAAACTTTCTACAGATTTTCAGGTGGAGTACACACTATATATCCCATAAACCCATCAGGGATGCAAGAAATGGTTCTTTATTCCACAGAAAGTAAGTTGGGACTTTTAATGCAGATTTAACATCTGTCCACTAGCTCTGAATAAAAATAATCAGAAAGGATTTTGAAATTCCTGCAAAAACTAACACAAGTATTTAAGTCCTAGGAGTAATCTGTTTTCTACCTATGCCTGAGGAAAATTTGGTTGTAAGAACAGAACATGAACTTATGTGACAATGCAAAATTTAATAGGCTTGAAAGCTCTTAGAAAGTGTATACGCTGAGGAAATCTAATCATATCCTTGGCAAATGTTCCTAAACCATTGCCAATGGTAATGGCCTTTGTGCCTCTGGGCATTTACTTTGCAACTTTGACTGGGCCTGACTCAGAGAGTTTCTCTGGAGGCCCCAAAATGCTATCATCAGACACAGTTCATGAAACTCTGGTGGCTCTGTGATTATCTAACTTTCTGAAGAATAAGAAGACATATGATGTAGCCTAGAATGATATCAGGTTAGCTGCCAGGAAAATCTGAGATGAAGAATAAAAAAGAGCACCAAAGATAGGCAATACGTTCCAAATATTGACTATTATCAAGAGTAACCTAGATGAGTATAAGGAGACCGATCAATAATATCAGTGCTCTCCAAGATCATGACTGAGAATAGGTTACGATTAATTGTTGCCAGGCACTAACATTGCTGGAATAGATGGTTTAGGAAAGGAAGATGAGAAAAAAAAGAAAAAAGAGTAAATATTTTTCCTATATGCATCTCAGATCTTAAAAAGCTATATCAAGTGAGAACATATTCAAAATGTCAGAGGCTTTTGCCTGTTTATCAGGAGGTTCTTTCTCCTACGTCACTTCATTGCCCAGGTTATATTGGCTCAGTCCCTAAATACACACGAGGAAGCTAAGTTGGTCTCTCCCTCTCTTCCATTCACAAATCCATTTATTAAAAATTTTCTCAGATATTTAAAACTTCATGAAATCAGAATTTTACAGTAACAATCTAGATCAGATCATCTTTCTTTTAAAAATAATTAAAATAACTATTCATGGAGAGAATATTGGTTAATTTTAGTTTATCATGCCATTTACCCTAACAATAATGCATATTTTAAATTAAGTACTATAAACTCTATTATTCAGATAAGGACAATGAAGTTTCTAGAGGTTGGAAACCAGCTCAAATAGTGAGCAGCAGATCAGGACTTTGTGAGTAAATTTAAGTGAAAGAAATGAGTAATTCTAAGTTCAATTCTTGCTTCCAGGCTTTAAAAGTTAAGGAAACCTGAGGTAATGAAGGATTCTGTCACTGGAGAATGAAGGATCTAAGAACCCAGTGTTTGATCCTTAATTTCACCCTGTCTGTGGCTGATCACTCTTCTCTCAAGCTCACCTATTTTAATAAACAGAAGGAAGTAACTCGTTGTACTATCCTCCCCATATGAAAACACACAACTGGATACTCATTATAGGCAGTTTCCTCATTTACAATGTGGAACATTACCAATTCAATCCTGAATATATGTCTGGTCATTGCAATTTGTTTTGCTGCAAAAGTTTTAATTTTGATGAGGGGGAATCTATCCATCTATCTGTCATCTATATGTATCTATCTATATTTCAATTATATACGTTTAATAATAATCAAAAAAGCATGATTTTGGAATCATCTTTAAGGACTTTTTGCCTAATCCAAGGTCAGAAAAATTTTCACACTTGTTATTCTAAACACTTTATAGTAAAATTCATTTTGAAATAATTTTGTATGATATGTAAGTTATAACTCTAGTTTAATTTTTACTGTACATATGGATGTTCAAATGTTCCATCACTATTACTGAAAGCACTATCCTTGGTCCACTGATTACCAAGAGAACTTTGCTGAAATTTAGTTGATCACACATGTACAGGTCTACTATTATAATTTCTGGTCTGTTTCTTTGACTGGTTTTCTATCTTTATGAAAACACTCTACTTTGTTTTGATCACTGTAGGTTTATAATATAACTTGAGACCATGTAGTGTAAGTTCTCCAAATTTGTTCTTTTTAGAAAGTCTGGGAGATTATCTAGATCCATGTTATTTACATGTAAACATCAAAATCAGTAAATTTATATTTTTCCTAGCTTAGAAATTGTTTGGAATTGCTTTGACATAGATATTAATTTGAGGCAAATTGAAATCTTAATAATGTTGAGGCATCCAACCATGAACAACATATTTCTTTAATTTTATTAAGGTTTTTCCATTCTCTCAACATAATTATACTTGGCAATGCCTATGTCTTGCAACATTATATGTCACAATTATATACAAGTATTTAATACTTTGATGTTATTTTAAATGACTGTTTTCATTGAATTGTGTTCCCCTCAAATTATGTTTAACTCCTTATCCCTTTTCCAATGAATGCGATCTTTTTTGGAAGTAGTGTCTTTGAGGAAAATTCGTTAAGTTGAGATATATCTGGATTAGACTGGGCTGTAATAGAATGTGACCTTCTTATTAGAGGGAAATTTGAACGCAGAATCAGATATCGGCGAAGAATTATCTGTGAAGATGGAGGCAGAGATTGGCATGATGCATTTGCAACCTAAGGTTCACCAAAGCCAGAAGCTAGAGGATTCACGGAAGTATTCTCACTACAGATTTCTGAGGGAGCATGGCCCCAATGACATATTGTTTTTCACTTCTATTCTTCACCATGTTGGCCAATACATTTCTGCTCTTTTAAGCAACCTAGTTTGTGGTTCTTTGTTACAGCAGCTCTAAGAAATTTATAGTGATGTTCTAAAAATTCAATTCCTGATTGTTGTTACTAGTACAAAATTAAAGTTTTATATATTGAACTTATCCTGAAACCGTGCTAAACTCACTAATGTAAAAAAAGGAATTTGATAAGATGTTTGATAAGGTATTTACAGATGATATGATCATCCATCTAGAAAATCTGAAGGGATATATAGCAGTTGTTATAAATAATAATTATGAGAAAAACAATTGTCTTCGATGGATACTTACACTATCATTCCCTCTCATGACA
>JAQZBX010063229.1:0-16731 GCA_029593785.1 Cabassous unicinctus | reverse complement strand
GCCCTTATGGGTCCCTCAGTGTAGGGTGATATCCACTTAGGTGTTCTATGAGATCCTACTGAGGTATGCATAAGTATTACCTCTGGGATGACCTCCCGACTCTCTTTGAAGTCTCTTAGCCATGTGAACTCATTTCTCTTTACCTTTTCCCCCTTTTATTCAAGGTCTTTTTCTGAACATGTTGCCAGTTGGCACTTGGCCATTCTTAGTGGTTCTCAAATCATACAGATGAGAGCATAAGCCTGGTAAGTTGGAATTTAGATGTGCCAGATCTTTAGAAAATTTAGTCCAGAGATTCCTATTAAACCAGGAAATTCTATAGCCAAATTTGTGCATCTTCCCTCATTTTATTACACTGTATTAGTTTCATATGGCTGCTGTAACAAATCACCACAAATAAGTGGATTAAAACAACACAAATTTATTATCTTGCAGATTTGGAGACCGGAAGCTCAAAACTGGACTCATTAGGCTAAAGTCAAGGTGTTTGCAGGACTGGTTACTTCTGACAGCTCTAGGGGCAAATCTGTTTCTTTGCCTTTTCCAGCTTGTAGAGATTTCCTGCATTATTTCACTATGGCCCCTTCCTTCATCTTCAAATCCAGCAATGCAACATCTTCATCTCTCTCTCTGACTTCTGCTCCCATTATCACATCTTCTCTGACTCTGACTTTCCTGCTTCCTTCTTATAAAAACACTTGTGATTACATTAGTCCCATCCAGATCATCCAGGATAATTGCTCCATCTCAAGATCCTTAACTTCATCACATCTTCAAAGTTTTTAAAGTTTTAAAAAAATTTTAAATTTTAAATTATTTTTGCCATGTAGGGTAACATATTCACAGGTTTCAGGGATTAGGACAAACATCTTTGGGGGGGTGCATTATTCTGTCTACGACATACAACATGGCACTCTTCTCTGATACAAGTTCCATGGTTGACTCTGTTTCCCAGGGCTCAGTGAAGGATGAGATTACAGGTCTTCTTTGTGAACTATGATCCTGAAACTATAAAGAGCATTTACTGTTTTACATGGGGCCAGAAATACTAGTATAATACCCTCTCCCACTGATCTCCACCCTCTCACTTGGCCTCAAGGAAAACAGTGATGTGAAAATGAACACACAAAACCTTGTTTTACCTTGTTGATACAAGGAGTGATTTCTCTGTGTTCAGAGAAAATCCACTGGATGCTTTTCACATTTGTGATCTAGGTCAAAGCAGGAAGGTCTCTAAAACATGCAAGATAAATATGAAAATTTCACTACTAGTTTTAGAAAAACAGGCTTCTTGGGGGGAAAAGAAATATTTAAGCCCCTAGGAAATCACTGAAATAACAAAACAGTTATAGTTTATAAGCTAATAAAGGAGATAAAATGAAATCCTAAAAAGAAAACTCAATCCAAAAGAAGGCAGAAAAAGAGAAAAAAGAGAAGAGTAAATAGACGGAATAAATTTCAAACAATTAGTAAAAGTATATACTTAAAGCTAACCATATAAATAGTCACATTAATACCTTAATTAAAAGGCAGAAATTGACAAGTTGGACTTAAAATTACAAGACCCAACCCATATTCTGCTTGTAAGAATTGCACTTTAAATATAAAGACAAATATATTTAGTGAAAGGATGACAAATATATTTAGTGAAAGGATGAAAAAGATATAACAAGCTTGCAGTAGTCAAAACAAAGTTAGGGGAAGCGGGAGTGGCTCAGTTGATAGAGCCCCCGTTTACCATATGGGAGGCCCTGGGTTCGCTTCCCGGGGCCTCCTTGTGAGAGCAGGCTGGCCAGTGCGGCGCGAGGGGCTGATGCAGCGGGACCTCACAGCAAGGGGAAGATAAGCAGACACGGAGAAGACACACAGCGAATGGACACAGCAAGCACAAGCAGCAAGGGGGGGATAAATAAATAAATAAATAAATCTTAAAAAAATAAATAAATAAATAAATAAAAACAAAGTTAGAGAGTACATTAATATCAGACAGAGTAGATTTCAGAGCCAAGAACATTACAGGGGATACCAAAGTTTATTTTATAATAATAAAGAGGTCAATTCATCAAGAGGACATAACAATCTTAAATGTTTATGTACCTAATAACAAAACTTCAAAACACATGAAGCAAAACTGTTAGACCTGAGAGGAAGATTAGACAAATTCACAATACAATCTGATATTTATTAGTTCTCTCTCAATAATTGCTAAAACAGGTAAATGTGAAGTCAGTACATGTACAGAAGACTTTAATACCATTAAGTATGTATTTAAATTAATACAAATTTATAGAACACTCCACCCCAAAACAGCAGAATATAGATTCTATTCAAATTTACTCAAAACACTGGCCAGCATATGTCATATTATGATCCATAGGAAAATTCCAATAAATTCTAATAAACTTTAAGGGATTAAAGTCATATAACCATGCCCTCTAATCACAATGGAATTAACTTAGAAATAAAGAACAGAAAAATATCTGGGAGATTCCCAAATATTTGGAAACTATATAAAAAATTTTAATGGTTAGAAATTGAAATAGACATCAGAAAGTGTTTTGAACTGAATAAAAATGAAAACACAACATATAAAAAGTTGCGGGATGCTACTAAGGCAGTTCTTACGGGGAAATTTATAGAACTGAATGACTAAATTAGAAAAAGGAAAAGGTCTCAAATAAATGACCTCCGACCAAATTAAATCAAACTAAGAAAATTAAAACCAAACTAATCAGAAGAAAGGAAATGATAAAGATGAAAGCAGAAATAAATAAAATAGAAAACAGAAAAACAGTAGAGAAGTTGAAACTACAAGCTGATTTTCTGAGAAAAATCAATAAGTTGATAAATCTCTAGCCAGATGATCAGACAAAAAAGAGAGAAGACACAAATTACAAATATCAAGAATAAGAGAAGTTTTATCACTTTAGATTTTATAGGTTCTAAAAGGATAATAAGGGCATATTTTGAATAACTTTATGCTAGTAAATTCAACAACTTAGATGAAATAGGCAAATTCCTTGAAAGACACAGCTACCTAACCCCATTCAAGAAGTAATAGATGACTTTCAGAATGGCAGCATAATGAGATCCACAAACATGCTCCCAGAAAAATGGTGAAAATTATAAAAAACATCCGTTAAAATTTCTGAAAATTATTCAAAGGGCATACAGCAAATGTAGAAACATTTATTCAAAAAAATCTCCTAAATCCCAATAACAATAATGGAAGTCTGTGGCACTTGAGCCACCACCTCATTCTATTTCCTACCTTTCACCCTTCTCAGTGAGATAGAAGCTCTATTCTAAGTGGATGTGGCCAAGAAGATGTGACTTCTTCTCCCCCAAGTTCCCAGTCAAGAGATATGGTATCTTCCAGGGAGGGATTGACCACCAACATTTCTCATCCCCCCATATTCTGTATTGCAAAGGCTAAATTCTAGGTAAATGCAACCAAGAGGTTGGAGGCACCCTTCTTTCAGACAGTCCCAACTAATATGGCAGAGTCTCCAGCCCAAACATGGCAGGCTGTGAATACAGAGGTTTCAATTGTTTTCACTTGAGCTCACTTGTAGGGCAGTGATTCCATGCCAAGAGAGGCAAGTCAAGAAGAAAAGGGGGTGCCATCTCCAGGTTGAACCTGCTTATAAAGCAGAGGTATCACTCTGAGAAGCAGACCACTCTCCCCACCATCAGCACTGGATCAGTGGACTCTGAGATTTTGTCTAGGGAACAAGGCAGACCATAAGAACAAAGAGCTCCAAAGCTTTCCCCAAAGGAAGTAACTTTATTTAGAACATAGTGTGGGGAAGTAGTTCAAGTTTAAGGGACTATTGAAAACTACAGAGATTTTGGTGGTAAGCAATTAAGAGGAATCTAGTAGTTACCCTAGACCATCAAGCTAAATTGTTGACCCAGTTGATTTTCCAGAGAGAAGCAAGACAAAAAGGACTTGTCACATACAAGGGAACCCCAATAAGACTAACAGTTGACTTACCAAGAAAACAGTGCAGGCCAGAAAGCAGTGGGATGATATATTCAAAGTGTTGAAAGAAAAAACTGTCAACCAAGAGTCTTATATCCAGCAGAACTATCTTTCAAAACTGAAAGTGAAATAATGACATTCTTAGATAAACAAGAACAAAGAAAATTTATTGACAGGAGACATGCCTTACAAGAAATATGAAAGGAAATTCTTCAGGCTGAAAGCAAAAGACAAAAGACCTCAGATGGCAATTTGGATTCACACACAAAAATCAAAGTGCACTGGAAAAGTATGTAATTATCAAAAATAGAGTAAATGCATATTTCTTTTACTTTCTTCTCTTAACTGATTTATAAAGCAATTGTATAAAACCATATGTATAATTATATTGTTTGGCCTATAGCATATAGAAATGTAATATATTTTACAAAAACAGCACTAAAGAGGCAAATGATAACAAAGCTGTGTTGGAGTAAGAAAATAGCACCAGATGGTATCTAAAATCTACAGGAACAGATGAAGATACCAATAGTGGTAAATAAGAAGGTTAATATTACAAGCTCTATAAATATATACTTGCTCTCCTTTCTTTTCTCACCTAATTTAAAACATAGAATTAGAGAAGTGGCTGTGGCTCAATTGGTTGGGCTCCTGTTTACCATATGGGAGGCCCTAGGTTTGATTCCCGGGGCCTCCTGGTGAAGGCAAGCCAGCCTGTGCGGTGTTGTGAGCTGACACAGCAAGGTGACACAACAAAGGGAGACAAGCAGACACAGAAAAACGCACAGCAAATGGACACAGAGAGCACAAGCAGCAAGGGGGGATAAATAAATAAATAAAAATAAAATAAAATAAACATAGAATTATACAAAGTAATAACAAACAATGCATTGTTGGGCTTGTAACATGTATGTATGTAATACAAACAGGAATAATAGCACAAAAAGGGAAAATAGACAGTAGAGCTATATAGTAGTGGCATTTCTATTTGTCATTGGAATAAAGTTAGTATGAAGCTGAAGTAAATTCTGATGAGTTAAGGTGTATATATTAAGCTAGAGCAACCACTAAGGAAGTAATTTAAAAATACAGTGAAAATAATCTTTAAATGAATTAAAATGTTACATTAGAAATATTCACTTAATATAAGAAAAACAGTAAAGGAGGAATATTGGAACAAAATGGTCATAAGACATATAGAAAATAAAAAGTAAAATAACAATAACATTAAATTTAAATGGATTAAACAACCTGATCAAAAGGCAATGATTTCCAGACTGGATAAAAAACATGCTCTCAGTTCAACAGTCTACAGGAAACATAATTTAGATTCTAAGATACAACTAGATTGAATGTTTAAAAAAAGGATAAAGATATATCATAAAAGAGCAAACATAAGAAAGCTGGAATGGCTATACCAATATCAGACAAAACAGACTTTAAAACAAAACAAAAATGTTACTAGAGATAAAGAGGAACTATTTTTAATGACAAATGGGTCAATCTGTCAGGAAGTTATAACAATTAAAAACACATATGGTCCTATCAACAGAGCCCCTAAAACATGAAGCAAAGGCTGACAGAATTGAGGGGAGAAATAGACAATTTGACAGGAATAATTAGAGACTTCAATAGCCCACTTCCAATAATAAATAGAACAATTAGGCAGTAAATCAACAAAAGACGTGAACAACACTATAGAAATGGTTTGGGCTTAAACAATGGGACAGTTTTGAAGCCATGAAAATGTCCAAGTCAAGGCATCATCAAGGCAATAGTTTCTTCCCAAAGACTGGCTGCTGCTGATCCTTGGCTTCGCTGACATATGGAAAGACACCTGGTGGTATACATTGAGCTCTCCCTTCTCTTCCTGATCTCAGTGCTTTGGGCTTCTTGCTTCCATGGCTTTCTTTCTCTCTCTCTCTCTATTTATCCCATTTATAAAGGACTCCAGTAAGAGGATTAAGATCCACCCTGGGGTCACTACTTAACTGAAGTAAGCTCATTAAAAAGGCCCTACTTACGATGGTTTTGATGGTTTTACATCCACAGGAATGGATCCTCTTTAAGAACATAATTTTCTGGAGTACATACAGTTCCAAACTACATGTATTTGCATATGCTCTTTCTATTTGCAAATACATTCATTCCATCCCAATATGCCAAAAGCATTAAATCATTTCAGTAACAATACTAAGCACAAAGTCCCATTAAAAGGTGTAGATGTGGCCTGTCCTGGGGCACAATTCTCTTCAGTCTGTGGACTGTGAAACTTAGAGAACAAGTTACTTCTTCCAATATACAAAGGAGAGACAGGCATAAGATAAATATTTCCATCCCCATAGGACTAAATTGGAAGGAAAACAGGGGTTACAGGACCCAAACACTTCTGACACCCTGCAGGGCACTCTCCATTACATTTCAAGGTCTTAGAGTCATTCTATGGAATGATGTTTTGTCCTACAGGCCTGATAGAGTGGCAGCTTCACTCTCCCCACGGGCTTGCCCAGTGGCCATGCTCTCCCCAAACATTGGGGTGAAGGTTCCAACCTCTGAGAATACTGGGGTGATGGCTAGGCTCTCTGCAATCCCTGGGGAATATGCTCCACCCTCTCTAAAGACTGAGGCAACAGCATACTTTCTTAACAGTGGGGTGGAAGGCTTGCCCTCTCCAAGTGCCAAAGCACATGCATCCTTTCCACATATATGGGTGGGCTCATGTGTGGCCTGAGAAGATCTCTTTGGTCCAGACCTCAGCTTCCATGGTTCTGCCTTTGAAATGATTTTTCCTTGAATATGTCCCTTTTCTGTCCCTTTTAGTCCAGGCTGGAGGTAGTTCCATTCTTACAGATCTTGCAAAAAACTTGTTGGTTTTGCATGTAGTACACAGGGTTCCAAACCATCAGACAAAAGAACTTTCTACAAATCCTTTCCAGAAAACTTCATTTCCAATCCTGACTTACACAGAAATGGCTAAGTGGGTCCATGTTCAGTTAAATACTCACATGGAACACTATTCTCTGGGGACTTGCTTTCCAGAAGCTCAGAATTTTCCAAACCATCAATTTCTGACTTTTTTGTGCCTATGAGTTCAGTTCTCAGCTCATCCCTTTCCTCTCACATTTTACTATAAGCTGCAAGGAGCAACCAGGTTGCACTTCCACATTTAGCTTGGAAATCTCCTCAGCAAAATATCCAAGTTTGTCCCTTTCAAATTTTGCCTTCCATGTGACATCAGTACTCAATTTTGTCACGTTCTCTGCCACTTTAAAACAGGGGTCACCTTTACTTGAGTTTCCAATGACACATTCATCATTTCTGTCTAAGGCCCCATTGGAAGTAACTTTGGCATCCATATTTCTACCAACAGTCTCTTCAAAGCAATCTAAGCCTTTTCTATCAAACAGCTCACAATTCTTCCAGCCTCTATCCATTAATAAATTCCAAAGCTGTTTCCACATTTTTGGTGTTTGCAAATAGTAGCACCCCCACTCTCCAGGTACCAAAATCTATTTTAGTTTCCTAGGCTACTCAAAGAAGATACCATGACATGGTTTTGATTTAAACAATGGTAATTTATTAGCTTAGAGGCTTATAGTTTTGAGGCTATGAAAATGTACAAACCAAGACATCATCAAGGCAATACTTTCTTCCTGAAGACTAGCTGCTGGTGATCCTTGGTTTCTCTGCCACATTGCAAGACACATGGTGGTGTCTGCTGGTCTCTCCCTTCACTTCTATGTTTCATTGCTTTCCATTTCTTGCTTCTGTAACTTTCTCTCTGTATTCATCTTGTTTACAAAGGACTTAAGTAAGAGGATTAAGGTCCATTGTGAATGAAGTGGTTCACACCTTAACTGAAGTAGCCTCATCAAAAGATCCTACTTACAATTGGTCCACACCTACAGGAATGGATTAACATTAAGAACATGTGCTTTTCTGTGGTACATATAGTTTCAAAACACCACTACTTAATAGACATCTATAGAGCACTCTATGCAAAAACAGAAGATGACACATTCTTCTCAAGTGCATATAAAGCATTCTTCAGGATAAGCCATTTACTAGACCATAAACAACCTCAGTAAATTTAAAATTATTTAAGTCATATAAAGTATGTTTTTTAACTACAATGGAATGAAATTAGAAATCAGTAACAGTAAGAAATTTTGGAAATTCATAAATATTTACAAATTAAACAACACACACATAAATAACCAATGAGTTAAAAACCTCTAAAACTGACTCAAGAAGAACTAGAAAGTCTGAATAGACCTATAACAAGTAAAGAGATCAAATCAGTAATCAAAAAAACCTTATAGAAAATAAAATCCCAGGACCAGATGGCTTCACTGGTGAATTCTACCAAATATTTAGAGAAGAATTAACACCAGTTCTTCTCAAACTCTTCAAAAAATAAAAAATAAAAAAATAAAAAAACAGAAGAGGGAATACTTCCCAACTCATTCTATAAGTCAAGCCATTACCCTGATATCAAAACAAGACAATGACATTATTAAAAAGGAAAACTATTAAAAAATATTCCTCATGAACATAGATGCTAATATTCCCAACAAAATTTTAGCAATATTAATCCAACAATATGTAAACAGGGTAATATATCATGACAAAGTTGCGTTTATCTCAGAAGGATAGCTCTGGCTTACTCTCTGAAAATCAGTCAATATAATTCACCATATTAACAAACTAAAGAAGAAAAACATACAGTGCTAGCACAATTGGGTATATTTTTGCAAAACAAAGAACTTTGATCCATATCCTGCATCATATAAAAAATAACTCAAGATGAAGCATATACCTAAATGCAAAATCAAAACTGTAAAACTTCTAGATTAAACATAGGAGAAAATTTGGGGGACCTTGGGTTGGGTAGAAATTTCTTTTATTCAATACCAAAAACACCATCTGTAAAATAAATTATTGGTAAATTGAATATCATAAAAATAAAAAAATTCTGCTCTTTGAAAAACACTGTTAGGAGAATGAAATGACAAGCCACTAACTGGGATGAAATATTTGTAAGTCATATATATGAAAGGAACTCATATTCAGAATACATAAAGAAATCTCAAAAGTCAAATGAAAATCAACTACTCAGTTACACAATTGTCAAAATATTTGAACAGGCATTCAGAAAAGAATATATTGAGATGGTAAGTAAGCACATGACAAGATACTTAACATCATTAATCATTAGGGAAATGCAAATTAAAATAATAAGATAATATTATGTACCTATTAGAATGACTAAAATTAAAAAGACCATACCAAGTGTTGATGAGGATGCGGTGAAATGTAAAATGGTAAAACTACTTGGGAAAATGGATTGGCAGTTTCTTAACAAGTTAAAAATATATCTACTCTATGACCTAGCCATTTTTCTGAGGGATTTACACAAGAGAAATGAAAACATATGTCCACACAAAGACTTCCACAAAAATACTCACAGCTGTTTTATTTGTAGTAGCTCAAATCTGCAAATGACCCAAATTTTATGACTAGGTGAAGGGGCAAATTGTGATATTCATACAGTGGAATAATACTCAGTCATAAAAAGAAATGAACTATTGATACATGTAGCAATGTGGATGGATCTTAAAATAATTATCCTGAGTGAATGAGCCCAGACAAAAAAGAATACATACCATATCATTCTATTTCTAGAAAATTCTAGAAAATGAAAACTATTCGGTAGCAAATCAGTAGTTTCCTGTTGCCAGCAAGTAGAGGGCAATGTGAAGGTTGGGAGGGAGGAATTGCTAAGAAGCACAAGGAAATTTTACGAGTAATGTAAATGTTCATTCCTTTCCCTTGATTGTGGTGATGATTTCATGGCTGTGCATGTGTGTGTGTATAAATACAAATAAATTTACCAAAGTGTATACTTTATGTGCAGTTTATTATGTCAATTATACCTCAATAATGAAAATTTAAAGAAAATAACAGAACTATGACTACATATTGAAATAAACATAAATAAATTCAGTGAACAAAAAATGAAAGTTTTGATATTGTGGCTAAACTCACTTCTTCCTCTCAATACTAAGTGATAATAAAAAACAGATATACTTACTGAAAGGTTACCATGAACCAGGCTTAATTTTAAGTACTATTCATCTGTTAGTTCATTAATACACACAACATGCCTCTGATAAAATCTTATTAGACCATTATATACTTGGGGAAACTGAGGCACAGAGGGACTTACCCAAGGACTCACAGCTGAAACTGGCAAAGCCAGGATTTAAATCTAGACTGTCTGGCTCTAGAGTGTGCAGTCTTCACCACTACAGTATACTACCTTTTAGAGCACTCAAATGCCTGCTGAGCTGGGCTTTCTGGCTCAAAGTAGAAATATTAGGACTAGGAAGGAGATCTTCCAGGGAGCCAGAGAGGAGAGCTGAATGAGGTCCTGCAAGAGTTACCCAGAACTGAACTCTGAAAATTCAGTGGCCAAAAGCTGGCTCAGCACCCTACCTGTAACGGCTTACCAGGCTGTGTCTTGTAGTTTAACCTCAAACTCAACTCTTTTCCTCATGTCTGTAGGTTGAGTCTGTTTCTGCACCAGGATGACCTTGATGCTCAAGGCCCTTCATTCACCAGCTTTCACAAGAAATTCAATGACACCAAGCACATCTAGAATTTTTAAAAAAATTAGTTTTAGTGGAGATTTGGGAATTCAAGGAAAAGAGTTCCATCTCCCAATGCACTGCATTTACTCAACTCCTTGGCGTTATGCAACTATCTAAACTCCTGAATCTCTCTTCCCTTTCCCAGCTACAGTCTCCATTGCTCCTCATATTTCCGCTGCAGTGCTTGGTCCCAGTTCTTCTACTTTCCTCCTTACGGTAATGGATGGTGGTGATGGTAGCACAATATTGCGAATGTAATTAAAAGAACTGAAATGTATATCTGAATGTGGCTAAATGGGGAAATGTTAGGTTGCATATATGGTAACAGAATAAAAATTTTAAGAAGAAAAAATCCCATAGAACTGGTCTACACAAACAGTTGAACTCTAAGTTAAACCAAGGACTATAGTTTTTAGTACAATTATTTTTAAAATGAGCTTTCATCAGTTTTAAGAAATGTTCCACACCAATGCCAGGTGTTGGTGGTGGGGTGGTATATGGGAATCCTGTATTTAATGCATGATTGTTTTGTAAACCCACAACTTCTCTAATAAAGAAAAAAACAAAACAAAACCTTGGCTGTATCTTTTATTCTCCTTCCAAGCTTATCAAAGCTATCTTTCCCTTAGGAAATACACCAGCTGCTAAGCTCCATATCCTTTATAGGAGCTTTTGTCTGACTCCACAAAGCTGACCTGACAGTGTGTTGCTGTTGGGACCACATCTAAAAGAACTGCATGGAGAATGGAAGAGGACCCTTCTCCCTGGAGAGCCACAGCCCTGGGGAGGGTATTAAAACAAAGGTCAAAGCTCAACGTGCCCCTCAGGAATCCCGCCTGGGTTTCCCCAGGCTGATCGGGGATACCCACTGGTGGCTAGCAGGATCACCTGCATCAGCTGCGTACAGGTTCTATTAGGGTGGAGATGAAAAAAAAAAAAAAAAGCCTTATATACTTCTTTCCTCCCCACAAGAACCGTGCAGCTGCTTTACTCTGGCTTACAAAACATAGTTTCGAAATGTGCAAGCAGCATTGACAGATACGCATTTATAACTTAGATCTCAGGTCTCCAGGATTAGGAAAAACAGAACTTCGATGGTCTCTCCCATCAGTCTGGATTTTCCCTGCCTTCCCCTCTGTGATTGGATTTGGGAAAGTAAACGGTGGAAAGAGGGTAAGAGGAAGTGATGGGGCCTTTCTCCAACAGTATGAGGTGTCAGAGCAGAATACACGCTGCTAAAGGAAGTGAAATATCTCGCAGCCACAGCTCTCCCACTCCCATGCCCGATGGGGCAGTCCTTGGGGCCTCTTCTTTACTGTGCCGCCCCCTCACTCCAGTGATGACTAGGCAGATCCGTTGGTGGCGCATCCATTTTCAAATGGAGAGGAACGGTTTGGGCTTGAAGGAGGAGGGGAAGAAGGAGAACTCTGAACAAGGAGGGGGAGGGACACCACAATGGCCCCCATCCTGCAGAGCAGAGGGCAGGTGAGGGGGCCTCTACTGATGTGTTTGATTAGCTCTCTCCATGTTTTATAAAGGCCTGTATTAGTTATCAGCATAATAGAGAGAAAGTGGGTTTTTATATTAAAAAATTAGAATTCTTGAATTTCAGCTGATCTGGTAACCTCCTTGAATTACTTTAATAACTTCCTAGCTGGTCTCCCTATCGTTGCCTCCCTCACAGTCAGGTTTCAACCCCAAAGCCAGAGGGATGCTTTTTCAATATAAGTCAAATCACGTCACTCCACTGACCAAAATCTTCCCATTATGACCTGTCTCACTTAGAATAAAAGCCAGAGTCCCAGAAATGCTTGGCCAGACCCTACATAGTGGGGTGCCCTACAACCTTTGATCTCACCACCTCTGCTTCCCACTACTAGCAAACACTCTGGAGCCAGACTGTGCAGATTCAAATGCTTGCTCTATAATCTCTGTGACTTCGGGTAAATGTCTTAATTTGTCTGTGGCTCACTTCCCCATCTGTAAAATGAGGCTAATAATCATGCCTTGTTAATAAGGTTGTTATGATGACAAGATGAGTTAATATCTTAAAAGCAAGCCCTTAATACAGTGTCTGACACACAGTAAGAACAATATACATGTTTGTCAAGTAAATACTTTCCTGGCTGGCTTTCTTGACTTCCCTCAAATAAACCAGGTGGGCTCTTGCCCTTTGCAAATACTGCTCTTGGTGCTTGACCCTGACTTCCACAGATCTACCCACAAGGCTTGCTCCTTCACCTCCTTCAAGTCTTGCTTACCAGTATTTGGAACGAAACAAAAATTCAAAAATCAAAACCAGAAGTGGATGGAAAAAAAAATCCATGAAGAAATGAAAAGAATGTTGATTGAACTCAGAAAAGAAATGGAAGAAAAAAGCAAAATTATTCCAAAAATGAAGACTAAATTACTATAATAAAATTTACCAAGGAGCATTGAAGGAAGACTAGAAAATAATCAAGAGCATTAAAAGTGAGACAATGCTTTTTTAGAAAATCATGAGGATACATAAAGTTATATGCTAGATAGACATGAGCACCATATTGTTTAGGAGATTCCTTATTAAGTCATCTTATAGTTCTAAGTATTTCTGTCTGAGTATCCAAGACCAGCTTGTCACCAACCCTGGCCATCAGAAAACCTATTTGCTGTTTATTTTCATTCTGCTACCTGTCCCAGACCAGGATACACTGTCTGGTCTGGCCCTGTGGCCATCCAGAAAGCAGTGGATCCTGATTCTTTCTACTTGCTTCTAGGTCAGGCTTAGTCATGCCCACCACCAGGCTCCCAAGACTTCCCAAGCCGCAAATCATGCCACATGTAAGCCCTCCTACCAGCTCTGCTCCCTCCCAGTCCCTCTCCCCCACTTCAAATCTTCAGGTCTCCTCTTGAGCCTTCTCTTCTTCCAAGAATCACAGCACATCTATTTCTATTTGGCATGTCAGAAACGATTGCTTTCATTTATTGAACAAAGATTTAACTATTAAGTACCTGTTATTTTTTTCAAGAGACCTCTGAAAATTTTATGTGCTGTATTTTTCTTATTTCCAGAGAACTCTGAATAATTACATATGGAGACTTCAGAATTGGTACCTTAAATAAATATCACCTATTCAGAGAAAATGAGATCATGGGAAAGGAACACTCCTTTACATTCCCTACATAGGTCCTGGGGGAGATGGAGCTACTTAGGCAATTTTCTAAGAAATCTGGAAAAGTTGTCCATAACTCCCGGCCCTTCCTGCCCTGGGCCACCCCTGTTCTGAGCTTCATGGCACTGTGAGGTATGTACTAGCTGTGAGAATAAAAGAGGTATTTCCTCTCACTCCTGGCAAGAAAACCCCTCCCTACTTTATCCTCAAGAAGTGAGGCTTAAGTTTTGGAGAACCAAGCTCACCAAGGTGGATTCAAAAATACATAAACTACCAAAGGGGTGAAAATAATCATCATATGATTGAAAAGATTTCAAAATATTAAAACATCAGTGTGGGAAAGGGGAACAAAATACAAGAAAAAAGCAAAACCTCAAAACATGTGTAGATTTTGTTGGAAGTAGTTTGCATTAGAGCTGGAGGAAGAGTGGAGAAGATAGCGTCATTGGCTTTTCTTCTGGAAGACTGAAAAAATTGTGGGACTCAGGTGTTGACTGATTTTTTAAATTTTTTTCTTTTTTTAATTCGGGAAGCTTCTCTGATGGAGTCCTCATCTAACCACTCTCTGCTCCTTAAAATGAGATCATTGTTTTGCTAACACGTTTTGGGGTGTAAAAAGGAGTTCTGTGAATTTGTTCCAGAATAGATACTGCCAGTTTAATGGAGGCTTACTCTTTGATTACAAAGGTTTACCTCATCTTCGCCGTTATACCGCATCCCCCTTCTCTTGTCGACTTTAACTAGAAGCAGTGTTCTATGACCAGAGTGGGAGGAGGTAAGCTGGCTCAGAGTTCCCACCCAGATGGAGCCCTAATGAGCCTGCAGTGGCTGTGTCCAGGATGGTCATGGTCATAACCTGCTGTCTCTGGCTGTGGCAAGAAGAAGAAGGAGTAAGAAACATGCAGTGCCAGGGAATGGGGAATAAATTTAGAGGCCAAACTTAAAGAACGTGTTTTAATTAAAATTGGTGCTTACACTCATGTTGATTCTATAAATACAAATTCTAGAGAATTTCTAAATTTGTACATTTTCACAGTTGAAGGCCAGGTTGGTATTCATTTTTGTACTTATGCAATATCCCACTTCCTCCCAGTTTCCCATTCAATGCCAACACTGCTGTAGCTTGTGATTAAGATTTCATTTCTTGAGATTTGACTTTTGAAATTAGATATGTTTGTAAATATGAAATAAGAGGCCCTTTAAAATCCAGAAGTGAATGGCTTTCAGCCCATCACCCACATTGAGAGTATGCAGGTTTCTGGGGCTCCCTTCAGATCTTGTCACCTGCCACATGCATAAACTAACTGCTGTTCTCTCCTGCTGCCCCTGGATGAAGCCTCACTGATGTTCACACATTCTTTGGTGCAAAGCATAGAAGAGTGGTTAAGGCCACCCTCTGGAGACTGCCTGAGATCACAGCATGGCTCTGCCACATCTTTGCTGTGTGACTTCAGGCAAATTGCTTAATCTCTCTGTGCCTTATTTGCCTCATCTTCAAAATAGGGGATAATATAATACTTATCTCATAAGCATATTTATTGTAAGGAATAAAATAAACTAGTATGTATAAAATGCCTAGACAGCACCTGGTAAGTGAGTGTTAGATGTTGTTTTCCAGTCCCAGGATTTATATTATTTTTGCATGAGCCTCTCCTGGGCTGCTCCTCTCTGATCATCTAAATCCTCCCTGTTCCTTTCAATCTCAGGTAAATCTCTATGTCTCCATGAAATTTATTATCTGTACCATGTATTTTCAGCATATTCTACTTTATTGTGTTATTTATTTTTCCTTATCCACCTTTCATCTGCTTCAATTAGACTAAAGCCCTGAAAGACAGTGATGTTTTTTTTTTAATCTCCTGGGCCCTATACAGTGCTTTGCATACAACAGTTCCTCAAGAAGTAATTTTTGTTATCTGGACTAGTGAAGACAGTGATTATGCAGAATTTGAAAGAAACAGAAAAAAAGAGAGCATGGCAGAGAAATAGAGACGTTCTATGTTGGTTATTTTGGCCTCTCTTCTAATACTGAATCATCCAAATAATCCACAGAAGCAAGCCGGCAGAATTTTCATCTTTTCTGGGTTGATGAGCCTGGTATGATGATAGTTTCTTTGTTGGTACCATGTGGGTTTTATTTGATATGTTACTATGGCCCATGTGGGGATTTCCATTTATCTTCAAATTTCTCTGATAAGGAGAAGATGCTGATAACACTTTGCCAATGCAGTTCTGATTCCAGCTTAGCACTCTCCCAATAGTCTGCAGGACACTCTGCAGAAAGCCCTGGCAGGAGGGTACTTTATCACGTGATTATCTAGACGGTGTGGACTCTACATGGACTGGTGTTCCTGCTGTGATTCTGGTAGAGAGATGGATACACAAAGGTAAGTGCAGGGAATGGACAACAGAGAAAGTTCTGTATATAGAGTCCCCATCTATATACACGTTCTCTCCTGCTCAGGTTGAAGAGCCTTCTAGTCTGGCTTAGCTTAGAGGATAAGGATTTGTACTGTGATAAACCTGAATGGGAAGCGTTTGTTTTAGTTCTGAGCTCAATGCTTGGAAAACTAGTGCCAAATTAATGTCTCTTGAATAAAAGAATGAATGAGTGTGTGAGTGAGTGAGTGAGTGAGTGAGCTAGCGAGTAACTGATAGCCTTAAGGAATCCTTGTTTGGTTCTAGGTTCCAACTCTGGAAGTTGGTTAGTGTGTCCATCCCAGGCCAAGCCTGGGGTGTCTCCTGAGTTTTAGAATAAAATGGTGTCATGAACTTATACAATCTTTCTTCCCAAGGATCCAAGCTTTATGCAATTCTCTAATTCATTCTTAGAGTTATTGAAGTTGGTCTCACGGCCGACTTCTCCTTAGTTGTCAGAACCTTAGTGCAACCAAGTGGAATGATGCTTGACTGAATCCAAACCCCAAACCAGAGTCATCTA
>JAQZBX010063228.1:0-16732 GCA_029593785.1 Cabassous unicinctus | reverse complement strand
ATGTCTCATGGAAGCCTTGTGTGCGCCTCACCTGGATGTCTCATGGAAGCCTTGTGAGCACCTCACCTGGATGTCTCATGGAAGCCTTGTGAGCACCTCACCTGGATGTCTCATGGAAGCCTTGTGAGCACCTCACCTGGATGTCTCATGGAAGCCTTGGAACAAGGCTGTGATGAGGGTGCCATTACCACCCTCACTGAGCAGACAAAGACAGGAGGTCCTTTGCAGGGGCCAAAGAGGCAGGAGGCAGCGGTTCATGGCAGCTCACGGTCACCCTGCTCCAGGCCCACCCTCTTGGACACCATCAGGCCCAGCGTCTCCACACCCTGGGGCCCAGGGTCCCTGTGCACACTTGATCTGGGTGCATTCTCGTTGTTCCTCTTGCTTTGTGTTAGAGGATGATGGAGAAGCTGATGGATCTTGGGCAACCACTGGACTTCCGAGACCCCCAAGTGTGTTTTCTGCTTCCATGGAACCTCAGAGTTAAAGTGACCATGCCCTGTGGTCAGTTCATGACTTTCCATCAGATGGGTGAGGGTGAGCATCTGATTTCCCTCTTTGTCTCCTGCTCCCCATGTGAGGAGAAACCGTGAAACCCCTTCAGGGCCAGAGTGATACTCCTTTGTGGGGGTCTCCACATTCTTCTGAAACATGACAGCAGGCAAGCAAGTTGGAGGCATTCTTTTCCTTGCATCAGGGTGAGACCAATCCTCTAGGAGTCAATGGGTTAGAAAAAAACAGATGGAAAAATCCATTTCGTGTAATTTATAATTATGGTAGATATGAGCAGCTGCAAAATGAATATGATGTCATTTGATCTCCTTCAGTGCTGTGCCTAGGTCCTAGTATTAGTGTGCTAGGACTGCCTTAGCCAAAGTACCCACAAACTGGGTGGCTCAAAGCAACAGATGTCTGGATGCTTGAGTCTAGCAGGCAATGGTCCCCGTAAACCTGTAGGACAGAATCCTTCTTTGATTCTTCAGGCTTCTTGTGTTTGCCCATAATCCTTGGCATTCCCAGGCTTGTAGATGCATCATTCCAATCTCTGCTTTCATCTCAAATGGCCTTCTCCCTTGGGTCTGTTTATCTTTGTGTCCACATTTCCTTGGTCTTATGAGGGCACCTGTTATATTGGATCAGAGCCCATTCTAGTTCGGTATGACCTCATCTTGATTGCATTTTCAAAGAACCTACTTCTAAGTAAGGTCACATTCACAGGACAATGGGTTAGGATTTGAACATGTCTTTCTGGGGGGCACACTTCAACCTATAACTGTCCTGTATCTTTTCATCTATAGAAACTGGCACATATCATGACTACTATGCTCATAGGACATGCATGTAGCTTCTCTCTTACATTAAACAGAAACCTTAATTGTAAAGACATCATAAACCTTACAAATACCACAGGAAGGAACAGACTGATATAAACCTAACTGCAAAGATACATATTTATTTTACCATAGTTGTAAACATAGGTATAATTGATAGAATATTTATTCAGCCACAATGCTCAAACATGACAATCCAAGTGGTGAAAAGTATTGCATTGTCTATAACTGGGTTGAACCCTGAAGGGCCCATCTTCAGGATGAAGATGGAAGAGGGCCACTAAAAGAACACAAGGACAAAATTTTGTGCAGAGTTAAACATCACTGAAATACTGACAAGTTAATTGACCTGCAGTAGTGGCTGAATGGATGTGTTTTGCCTTCCCACCATTTCTTGGGAGCAGTCCCAGCTTGTGTAGTCATAGGGCTTTGACCCTTTCCATTTGCCCATCTACAGATGCTCCCTGGGTTTATTCATGCATTTCTGAGACTTATAAGAGGTAAAGAAAAACTCATGACTCCAACATTACAAAACACAAGAAAACAGGTCTTAACTTTTGAGAAAGAAATAGGACAAGAACCATTCTTGTAGCTGAGCAATTAATGATCTCGTCACATTTGGTCTATTCAGTTTCAGTTTGCCAGGCTTGCTTATTACTGCACAGTGGGTTGGTTTATCAACAGAAAGGTTTATTGGCTTATGATTTTGGAGGCTACGAGTCCAGAATCAAGGTCCTGGCAGGCCATGGTTTCTCTGAGAGTCTGCAGCACTATCGTGCTGGCTTGCTGCAACCCTCGAGATTCCTTGCTTTCATCTCTGTCTCCTTCACAAGCTTCTCCTTCTCCTGCTCAACTGTATCTGTCGAGGTTCCCTTTCCTCTGATCAATGTGGCTTCATCCAAAATGGGATTTTCAAAGATCTAATCCACCAATGAGTCCATACCTGCTAATAAAAACATCTTCAAAGAGTCTACCTACCAATGGGACATGAATTAAAACTTAAACATGTCTCTGTGGGGCCGTGATTCAATCCTAACAGTCATCAAACCCTGTGAAACTAGGAACACAGACCCTCAGTCCATTAAGCAGAAAGTGGGATGGGGGCATATGGGCGGACTTGCCGACGTCCTGGCTCTCCATTTGCTGTCTATATCGTTATGGGGGGGGGGGCGCTAGGCTGCTGTTGATGCATTTAACTCGGTTATCCGGTGTTTGCCAAAGGTCCCTACATAACTAAGAAACATTTGTTATGTCAACAGCTAGTCTTCAACCACTGGCAGTTGCTGAAGAGTTACGGTGAGCAAGGTTAAACAAACTACCAGTCTATTCTGTTTGTAGAGGCAAAAGGGCCCGGCTTTGAGTAAACAAAAAATAAAATCAACCCTGTGTAAAGAACTGGATGGCAGAGTCCTTCAAAGACCTCCCTCCAAAACTAGTTGCATGTAAAAATGAACCCTGAAAATCCTAATGCAAACAGCAACCTGGCTGTGCCTGATTCATGGCTTTCACGATAGGATCCCATGTGATGGGCATCAAATTATAAAGATGGAACATGCGTGAGTTTTGTTGAGATGCAAGTCTGTGGCCTTCCAAGGCTATTTTTGATGGAACACTTTTTCACTTCTTTTAAGAGAATTAGTCATGTGTGCATCCTTTAAACCATTTAAAACTAGGCCATCCATGAGGTTAGAAGAACACGTTCTCAAGGGAATCTGGTGCTGATGTTTCACACAGCTGAGGGACAGAGGAATTGAGAATCAGCTTTGACAAGACAGGGAACACCCAGTCAGTTCAGTGAAACTCTACACTTTCCCTTTTTTTTTCAATCCTCTTCTGAGATTGCTTTGACTTGGCAATTTTTTCTTTCACAAACAAAAATATCCATGAGTTTCCTTTTCATCATGATATTGATACTTTGGTTCTATATGTCACTTATTTTTTTCTACTCCATGACCTCAATCAAAATCATTATATCTGGGGACAGAATGATTAACTGACTAAAAATATGTGCAATCAAAATAGTTGTTGATAATAGTAGAAAAGTTAAGTTAAAGCATATTATGATTCGGTGCCTCCCTGAGTGTTTTATTTCACAGCTCTATGAAATAGATGCTATCAATATTTCCAGCACACAGATAAACAAAATGGGATGTGGAAAACTAGGCTCAGGGTGGATTTCTCAGTAAATTACAGATTGATTCTACATTGTGCTTGCTAATGAGGAAATGGGTAAGTAAAATTGTTCACCCAAACAAATGCTAAGTGGAAGCTGTGACAAGTGTGATGAAGAGGAGGTGCAGTGCACGTGAGGGGCCATGGCCTCAGTGGTCATGAAAGGTGAAGAAGTGTCCTTTGGGCTGAGAACTGAAGGAAGAGGCACACTTACCAGACCCTGCTCAGAGACAAGAGTGTCCAAGAGGAAGAGCAGAGACATAGCTTGGGACACCAAGGGATAGACTGTCCTTCAAATCACTTGACGTTTAGATGGAAGGTGAGCCATGCTCCACAGCTCACTGATTCTGTTAGCCATTTTCTTTCTTTTTAAATTTTTTTTTTTATTTTTTAAAGATACTTAGATTACATAAATGTTATATAAAAAATATAGGGATTCCTATATGTCCCGCTCCCCGTACCTCCCACATCCCACATTTTCCCACATAAACAACATCCTTCATTAGTGTGGTACATTCATTGCCATTGATAAACGCTGGGGCATTGCCACTAAGCATGGATTATAGTTTACATTGTAGTTTACACTCTCTCCTGCAAGCCATTTTCTTTCATCTTCTGCAATTCTGAAATTGGGTTGGAACATTAGATTCCAAGAAATATGGCACATTAATGAATCATTAATAATTATTTGATTATTAATAACTGAAGCTAATGAGATGAAGACTGGGGAGATGACTTTGCCATTTTGTGATCCAAGGAGAATCATCACTGAGCTGATTTTGAGAAAGGTTTTGAAGGATGGGAATTTCAATACAAAATATGCCGTAGCTTTATGAAATGGTCACAATCATGATATCAAACGGAATTGTCACAGGATTAAATATTTCAAAAATATTGTTAGCTAATTAAGTGATCAAATAATATGTAATATTGAGATACCAAGTGTAGCAGTATTTATGAAACCCAAGAATAGATATTGGATTATGTTTGTAAACTGTTCTGTTCCTCTGGGTGTATTAGATTGTATTGGATTAAGAAGTTTCAACTTTACTCAATTAAATAATGATTAAGTCTCTGACTGGGCCACTAACAACACGGCAGAGGAGTTAGTTGGAGTTAGTTGGAGTTTTGGATGCTGGAGTTCCAGGAAGTAAGCACACAGGAGAAGAACACAGAGGAATAGAGATGGCTCCATAGACACAGCAGAAACCCTGGGAAGACAGATGAGCCATTTGCCTGACAGTTTACAGCTGACCTTGTGGAGAGATCAGAGCAGCTGAACCCGGAGAGGAGCGAGCCCCAGGAGAGAGGTAAGACTTATCCCAGCCTATAGCTGCTATTGGAAGAAGCTGGGACCATGGAACCTTAAGAGGAAGAGGAAGCCTGAACCCTTGAAGATGTCAGCAGCCATCTTGCTCCAACATGTGGCAACAGACTTTGGTGAGGGAAGTAACTGATGCTTTATGACCTGGTAACTGTTAGCTTCTACCCCAAATAAATACCCTTTATAAAAGCCAACAGATTTCTGGTATTCTGCATCAGCACCCCTTTAGCTGACTAATACATCAAGACATTCAATGGTGTGGCATAAAGGCAAAGTTAAAATACAATAATTCCTAAAAAGCTAACTCCTGACCTTTGTCACTATATTAGGGCTCTCACTATATTGCAGAAAATCATCATGTTTATACTCTGATTATTTCATTTTTGTGATGACCTCTCACTAATTCTCCATTTTGTTAACTTCCTAGAATTACTAAAAATATTGACTTGTCCTCCAGAACTGTTGCACCTACAAAATGGAACTTTTTAAGCCAGCGATATTTCAAAATCCTTCCTTTTATGCAAAGTATACCCCAGAAAGACACTTCTTGACACAATAAATTTGATTTCACTCAGCATGCTTTTCAAAAAACAGTAATTCCTAATTTTTGAGTTTTAAAGAAACATCATGTACATGTTCCATTGGAAAATCCACAAACCTGGACCTGCTAGAGATTATAAGTCATCCCAGACCAGAAAGAGCCTGTGAGATGTTTAGCTCAGTCCTTACCTGAAGAATGCCTAAGAATGTGAGTTTCTCAAGCTTCAGATTAGTGGGTTAATCAGAGGGAAACCAAATATTTTACAATAGGAGAAAGAGTTGACTCCAAAGTTTCTTTAGCATTACTTGAAACTGGAAGTATTTTTTAAAAGAGCTTTAAAAAAGACACTTTTGCAAAAGGGTCTGATGTATTTTTTAAAAATCCCAGACCCAGCACGGTCTGCTGAATTCTCTTTGCCTCTATGCTTTGGTAGATTATGACAGCATCACTGGCTTTTCTCACTCCTGCTCCTTGTGCTTCCTAGGTGTAGGTTTGCCCCAACATGATGGAACTGCTAATGCTTCTGGAGTTAGACCCATAGCACCCTCTGATTGCTTGGCGAAGCTCAGGGTATCTGATCTTCACTAAACACCAAAACTGAATTTTTAGATTTTAGGCATAATTTTGCTCACTTCCACAAGTCACCTTCTTTACTTCTTTCTTTCCTTGCCTCTTGGCAGCCAAACCCTAACCACGCGCATTTTCCCAGATGGCCCATTGGAGATAAGATTTGAGGGCTTTCCGCAATGCCTGGCACTGGCAGACCATCCAGAGAAGCGGAAGCAGAGGCTGACCTTCCTGGGTGGTCTCTGTGTGCAGGCATGTACATATGGCAACCACGTTGCCCAGGACCCATCAGCCTGCGGTTCAGAAACCTCTGCAACTTCCAACAATTTCTGATAATTGCAAAATGACAGTAACTCGGTTCAGTTCAATTCTGACTCTAGCTGGAGTTAGGCCAGACTCCTATAGGAGCCTGCCTTTCAGGCACCCGTTGCGAGTTTGGAAGCCCAGGCCACATGCACTTCTGACCAACTAGCTACAAATTTGGGGGTTCCCACTCACCCTTGCATTCGTAATTTGCTAGAACAACTCATAGAACTCACTGAAAGCACTATACTTAAATGAGTTTTATTATAGTAAAAGGATGCAAATAAGAAGCCAGAAGAAGAGACACACGGGACGAGGTCTGGGACGGTCTCACACGCAAATGTCCATGTCCTCTCAGTGTGGAGCAGACATGTCACCTTCAGGCACAGAGATGTGTCTCATCAGTTTGGAAGTTCACCTGCACTTCAAGTGTCCCAAATTTATAAGGGGTTTAAATGGCATGATTAGTGGGAACAATGGCCCTACGTTGCACACAATCTCCCAGAGGTGGGGAGGTTGGGCTGATATGGGCTGATGTGACATGCCTCAAAAGCCCAAACTCCTAATCCTATGGTTGTCTTCCCAGTGAGGCTGGGCCCCCGGCCTAAGAGGACAGGTGTGGCTGGCCCCACCTTGACCTCTCATTAGCATATGAACTGTCAGGTGTGGTCCTGGGCACTCCACAAAGATGAAAAGAATCATGGAAATTTCAAAGATTCAGAGGTTGCTTCTTCAGGAACTTGAGACAAAGACAGCCAAACTTTTCATTAAACCACAGGAGGATAATTTACTTTACTTGAGCTCAACTAACTGTAGATGCTAATCTCATCTGAAAAATACCTCTCAGCAACACCTAGGTCAATGTTTGACTCAACAACTTGGCACCCCAGCCTGGCCCAGCTGACACGGGATGTCAGCCGTCACTGGGCCCTTCTCACTGCTCCTTGTCCTCGGCCACCGTGCGGGAATGCCGGCCTCCCCTCTGGCACTCTCCTATGGCCTCTTGAGACTCCTTGCCCCACCTCAGCCGTCCCCGCCGGGATACCTGCAGTCTGTGCCTTGCGCGGTCTGGAGTGCCAAAGAGACGGCCTTCCTGCACCCCTCACCTCTAAGGTGTTGTGACGGTGGGCGCCAGGCCAGGCAGCTGCTTCTGCGCTGCCTGTGAAGATGGAGCCTTTAGGCTCCTTCAGCCTGCGCTTTCCCCAGCTGCTGGCCTCGAAGGCCATTATCTCCTGAAACACTCTCCTGGAAGGATCTCTTCTTCCAGGTGGCTCCTCCAGTCCCTGTGCACTGAGAATTCTGGAGGAGCCAGGGCAATGGTGTGCAAATAAGCGGGGGACCCACGTGTGTCCCCGGGGTGCAGCCTCAGCACACATGATGTTTATGTGGAGTAAGTGACATGGTGAGCAAATTAGAAGATGGAGCGTAAGAAAGATGGCGGCTGCTGGGAATAAACGGAGGCCGAGGACGCAGGCCCCTGGGCTTCCGGGGCGCGGTGGGCTCACCAGGCACTGCCTGAACCAGGCGTAGAGCCACAGGACAGGGCGAGCTGCTGCGTCCTCAGTGCTCAGAGGACGTGAATGGTTCCTCTTCAGTATGTAGGCAGGAGAAGAAAGAAGTGAGTAGAAGTAAGAGATGAAGGTGGATTTTGTGGGCAGTTAGAAATAGCGACAAATTAGTTGGGAAGAGATTCAAATGGATGACTAGAATGACTTATTTTTTCTAATTAATATTTTTAAAAGATACTTAGAGTGCTTAAATGTTACATAAAATATATGGGGGTTCCCATATGCCCCCCTCCCTCCCCCTCCCACACTTTCACACATTAACGACGTTCTTCATTAGTGTGGTACATTTGTTACAAATGATGAACACATTGAAGCATTGCTACTAACTTAACCATGGACTAAAGTTTATATTATAGTTTACGCTCTGTCCTCACAATTTTGTAGGTTATGACAAAATATACAACAGTCTGTATCCATCACTGCAATGTCATGCAGGACAGCTCCAATGTCCTGAAAATGCCCCCCTATTACACCTTTTCTTCCCTCTGCCTCCCCTCAGAGCCTCTGGTGGCCACTGGCTTTACATCAATGATACAAGTTCTTCCACTGCTAGAATAATAATAAGTCTATAATAGAATGATAGTAAGTATTTTAGTTCATTGTTCATTCCCCAATCTTGAAGATTTGGGTATGATGATGCCCACTCTGATTCTAATTGAGAGGGGGCTTAGATCCCATGGGGCAGATGGATGGAACTATCTTGCTTGCAGTTGCAGACACTCTCTGTTCCTTGGGATGGGTGTTATCCATCATCATCTGCTTGTTAGTTGTCCTGGGTGAGTCCAAGGAACCGGAGAGCAGGTGTTGCAACTCGGCTGAGATTCAAGGCTCAACTGGCATATGGGCAGACCAAAGATTTAAGCCTGGAGCATATATTTAACAAGGATAGTGCTAATTATAGGTTCAAATAAAAGGGGCAGAAGAGCCATGTTTAGGGAAACTATAAATGAGTCTAACTCTGTTACACTGGGGAGCATAAATTCCAAAGTAAGGCCCACTGACAGGTGCCGAATTCCTGAGAATGGCTTCTTAGAGTAAGGTACAAATGGACTTTGTATGGATTCTGAGGTCTCCTTGTTTGCGATTATCGCAAAATTTTACTGATAAACCTTAAAACATGTAGGAAGCTTTATGCTCACACATGGCAATTAACTTTATACTGGTAATGAAGTATAACAGTAAGATAAGATGCAGAGCCTGGTTGGAAGGCTAGTGCTCCTGGTGTGGCATTTGAGAGTCTGAGGACTTGGGTTTCACTCTGGAATCCTTTGGGTGGGCTTTAGGAAGTGGGTGGCTAAAAGGATGACCTTGCTACTTGGTGACCTTGACCCCCTAGGCTCCTCACCTCGGGCCTGGCTTGTAGGGCATGCTCATTAAGAATAGCTCTGACCCTTCATTCAACGTTTTCAGACTTCTTAGAAAATTCTCACTCACTTATAAATGGCACACATCTTTTGGCCCTAATCGAATAAACGTGTTAGACAAAGCTGAAGATTTCTAGGAGGGTTTGGGCTCTTTAGTGGAGATACACATCAGACTAGGTGTGTGAGCACATTACCATGTCCAAGCTTGGACCTGCTCACAGAGATTCTGATTAACTCTTTGCTTAAAAAACACTTTTTTAGGGCATTCTAGGAGCATTAAAAAATCTGGATTAGCCTACAGATTGGAAAGTTTAATTTGTTTATGTTTAATCTCCTACATGTAATATTCTCTAAGCATTAAAACACCATCAACTTAATAGTGTGGTCCTTCTATCTCTTGAAATGCCAGGAAGTAACCACAATAACACATGATGCTGGATACAGATGGCTCACGAGGACTTACTGCAGAGGCTTTCAGAGTTGTTAACTGTGAACCACTGTAAACAATCCGTTTTATATCATTGCCTGGTAAACATATAAATGCATTCAGAGCAGGAAAAAAAGCTTCATGAAATGCTACCTCTCCTTGCCTCCTATCACTCACACTGTTATTTTCTATCCTGATTTATTCTAACAAAAATCTGCCAAAATAAGAACTTTATTTCATGACCTTATTAACAAGGTGCCTTTTTAAATGGATCGAAAGCTAACCGAGCTTTATGGTGTTGATATTTAACATTCCTAGAGAAGAACCAATTGTTTTCCTTTCTGATATCTAAATTCACATAAATAGCCAGATAGCATTTGGAGGCATTAGGTATGCTGCTGGCAAAGTCTCTTGGAGGCCACTGGATTCTAATGTCGGCAAAATATTATCTTGGCAGATGCTAAGTGTGTAAGAAATGTCATTAAAGCTGGAAAAGCAAGACATTCATTGACCAATAACAATTATGGATTATCCATTTGTGCAGCTCTGAAAGTGTGTCTTCTTTGCCTTCTTTCTCTGAGCTGCCAAGAGGGTTAATTTAATTCAAGTTTTGTCTCATAATTTCAAGTCAGACCACCCTCTGGGCATCAATCCCAGGCCAGCTTTATCAACAGCAACAAAACTGTGACAGTTTGAAGCTTGCATCTAAAAACACACAGGGAGTGGAGCTTTCAAAAGGAGCAAGACATTGACTTTCAAAATAGCTCTGTCTATTGCATGCAATCTTGATAAGGGAACTTTCCAGTGAAGAATTGGTTGGGTGGGTGACTGATAGCAAAGCTGCCTTTCCTGGGGAAAATTATGGCATCTCCAGTTCACATCAATTTGCTCTCATCTGAGACAAAAATGTAAGTAAAAGACAAAAGTTTATTCTCTCCTGGGTTGTTGTGGCATGGGAGGAAAAATGTTTCTGTGCTCTTTACATGAGGGAAGGTGGCTGGAGTTCGCAGAGACTATAAACTCAGCTGCTCCGGTCATAGTGTCCCCAGGTAAGCTTGTCCTGTTTCCCAGGACTCCATCGTCCCCTGGTCAAATGAAGCCCACCCACCAGGGGTGACCATTTTGGCTAGCATTGGGACTGCCTGCTATTTTGTTACCTCTGAAGATTTCGTGTTAAAGTCTCCTAATTGAGAAATTTCCTTCCATTTGGAGGAAATTTATGCACATACCGGGAATGGCTTTGGGGAGCTATTTCTCTGCCAGGGAGTAGATTTTAGCAATGGAAAGTCAAACCATCCTGCTTTTTCCCAACTGCTAGCTGCCTGCTTACCAAGACCACATAAAGACTCAGCGCTATCAAATGAAGAGAAGCTGGCATTGGCCTTACAACCTCATTGACGACCCCCTTGCCCCCAGGTGCGAATTTTCCTAAGAGGCTTGGCAAGTGGATGTAAAATGGCTGCAGCATTTGGCAGGAGAGAGCAGGCCCAGCCTAGCAGGGCTGTTTGCGTTTCGTTCTTCAGCCGCGGCCCCTTCCGGTGGTTAGTCCCAAATGGAGCGTGATTGCTGGGTCTGAGAACGAAATGCCATTGGGAACAGGTTGGGTAAAGCAGAGCTGTGGGACTCACCCCAAGGAATTGCATTAGCTCAGGGCTCTCTGAGCACCGTTTTCAAATCTAACACTCAGGGCCTTCAAAGGACAGATTGCAAACATTAGCTCACCCAAAGCTAACTACCAAGAGTATTGATTATGCTGTTGGTGATGCTCAGAGGAATAAGTCAACACTTATTTTGGATAGATCCCTTCACCACATGTCTCGAGTCTGCTTATCTAGAAACAACCTGGGGCTTGTTAGTCTCCTGGAAATCCCCATTTGTTAACCCTTTGCAGGAATAAGACGGGCAGTAGGCGGGTCCTAGACAGCCCTCTTTGCTTTTCTCCCTTAATCTTGCTGTAGCCCCTCTTCCTGGGGCACTAGCTACTCGGAACTGCCTCCATTCCCTCAGTTAAGTTACCAGTTAGTAACTCAGGGATCGCTTGGGGCCGGATTCCCAAGGCCAGAGCGCAGACGGTGATCCTTATCCCTGAGACAGACAGATTTTAATACGTGGTTGTTCAGGAAACAGAAAGTCGGCCTCTTGAACGTGTTCTGGGTATGTTTCCTCACAGAACTGAAGACGCTCTTTAGAAGACACGCAGAACGCGGCGTAAAAGCCACTGCAAGCGCAGTGAGGACGGGGGATCAAAACGAGGCCGCCCATGTGGGGCAATTCTCATGCGAAGCAACCAGTCCTTCAAAAAAGGAAGCTATTTAATCAGCGTGGGATTCTACAGGCCAATTGCCCTGCGTTTTTTATGTATAAAAATAAAAACATAAAATTGGAATTGGTCAGGCCTGAATCTGAATCTGTGCTCAGGCATTTATCAGCTGGGGACTGACTTCCAGTTTTATCCTAAGTGAAACAGGGATGATAGTATCTATTTTGTAATGCTATTCTAGAAATGAGGTTGATCCTCACATGCGCTTACATAGAAAACCCCCAGAAAACACGATTTTGTCGTACTCTTTAAACTCCCTCCAATCCTTTGGAACACCATTGGAATTTTTCTCAGTTCAAATGCCAGTAAAGATATATTAGCCTCTGTATGGGAGCCCTGTATGATGTTATGCATGTTTGTTTTGTAAGTTCACAACTTTTACTATACACTGTTTATGTATGTTCATGTATGAATGATATACTTGAACAAATTGTTTTTAAAATGAAAAAAAAAAACCCACATTGAACGTGAAGATAAGTGTCTACTTCCTATGGAGAAGTTGTTACTGACAGAATTGTCTAGAAGGGTTCAGTGAGTCTGAGTCCCAGCATCCATAAACTTCAGGGACTACAAAAATTGTGTTTTTTACACTCTGTTGGTGGGAATGCAGAATGGTACAGCCACTGTGGAGGACTGTTTGGCAGTTCCTAAGGAATTTGAATATAGACTTGCCATGGGACTTGGCAATACCACTACTAGGTCTATACCTAAAAGAACTGAAAGCAGTGACTCAAACAAACATCTGCACACTCATGTTCATTGTGGCATTATTCACAATTGCCAAAAGGTAGGGAAAAACCCAGGGGTCCATCAACCTGGTCAAACAAACGGTGGTGTACGCACACGACGAAGTATTATGCAGCTGTAAGAAGAAATGAAGTTGTAAAGCATATGACAACGTGGAGGAACCTGGAGGACATTATGTTGAATGAAGTGAAGCCAGACACAAAAGGACAAACACTGTATGACTGTGCTATTATGAACTAAATATATTGTGTAAACTCATGGAGTTAAATTAGAATATAGGTCACCAGAAAATAGAGTGAGGGTAGAGAATGGAAAGCTGAGGGTTAATCTGTGAAGAATGGTAAAAAAGGTTGTTTGTAAATCTTTGGAAATGAATAGAAATGGTAAAAGCATATCATAGTGTTTGTAACTAGCAGAGCTATTATATAGTAACAGTGGTTGAAAGGGAAAGTCTATAGTCATTTATATTACTAGAAGGAAAGCTAAAAACTGTAACATGGGACTGTATAAGATAGTAAAACCTCACGTAAAACATGAATATGCGTGATAGTGCATATATAAGACTGCTTTTACAAAATATAAATACAAATCTACTAGAGAGAAGGAAACAGAATAGCAGCTCTATACAGTATACAACAGGGGGAGCATAAAGAGTTTGAGAGCTGGTGAATTTTGTTTGTTTATTGTTTTTTTTTGTTTATTACTGTCATTATTATTATTGGAATAATGAAAGTGCTCTAGGAATGATTGACGTGATGAATGAACAACCATGTGATCATACCGAATACCGTTGATTGTATACTGTGGATGGATTTATGCTTTATTAATATGTTTCAATCAAATTGATTTGTTATAAAACATGTGTGCCCATCTGCCTTTGCACTTTTCCTCCCCTAAACCATGGTATCACATATGATGGAGGAGTCCACGATCTCCGTGGCACAGTTTGAGACAACGCATAGCTGGTGACAGATTGGGAATTGGTGTGGCGTAATCTGCAGAATGTAATTTGAAAACATGGAATGACCAATAGGCTGGTTTCCCGGGTGGAAATGACAGACTAGCTAGATAGCAGCATTCTTGTCTTTCCCTCATAAGAAAAAGCCAAATGGAGGTGGCTGATCTCAGGGTTGTTGGGAGGCCGTTCTTGAGCCTCCATTTGGCCATGACTCCAGCTTGGGCCTCGCCAGGCGTTCCCTTCAGCCTCGGGCAGCCTTTCTGGAAAGTCAGGCCTGCGGTTCTCCTTACACAGCGGCTGCAGGAAGGAGTCGTGTGCCACCTCCCACTCACCCAGAGCCTGTGGGAGGGACTGGCCACCCGTACCACCCTTGTCTGTACAGCGGCTCCTGGGATAACACATGATGCTGGCAGAGCAGCGCCTCCATGTGGGGGTGGCACCGTGCTCCCTCAAACGCTTGTCCCTTTGGCAGGCGCAGGTCGTCCCAGACCACACCCACTGAGGCTGGACCTGGCCAGTCGAGGCAGGCGGCCGCCCTGCACTGCAGGAAGGGGCGACTGCCACACACGGACCTCGTGCCCTCAGGAAGCCCGTCTTTCAGGTAGGCGGAGGGGGTGCCAGTGAAGCACTTGCTTTGCTTTACCTTCCACAGGGATACAACATATCTGCAATAAAACAAGAGCCTCTGAAAGCAGGGAGGTCTGTGGCATCCTTCCTGAAAAGGCTCTTAGGAAGTCAAGGTCGTGGCTGCTCCTGTTCAGTGGAAAACAGAACGCTCCTATGACCGCGAGATGCCCCTGAGCCTGGCCACAGAGCTGCGACTTGGCATCGTCATTTCTGTGAGGTGTTAGCATTAACAACAAGGTCATCGTTACATGACCTGGATGCTTCTTTTGGCAAAATAAGAACCTCAGAAATACTGAAAATGACAGTCCATTTTGCCCACATGCTGGTGATCCTTTGGAAATCCGCTGCACACTGTGCATGGGACACACACAGATGCTCTGTGGTGCTCCGTCACTGGATTGAGAGCGCGTTGCTATTACACAAAGTACATTGCGGAGCAAGGGCTGCTCCCAGGACGAACGGAGCTTAGCGTCGCCGTGGAGCTTCAGTCTCCATGTCCGCTGATGCAGAGCTCCAATGATGGCTTTAAGTGAACTTCCGAGGGCAGCTCCCTGGGTACCTGAGACGCATGGACTTTAAGGAGGCAGTGCGCTATATCGTGAGACATGCTTGGGCAATGCCTTTTGATATGCCCGGGGCTCATCGGTCAAGCTTCCTTCACGTTAGTAAGACGAGAAGCGCTGCGTCTGTGCACCCCGAGTGGCCAGGCGCTCCTGAGGCTACCGCCCTTCTCCTTGAATCCAGCAGAGAGAAATGCTGCCCAGAAAGCTGCGGTGGTGGACGGGTGTGCCTGAGCCCGCGGCGCTTGTCTAGCAGGCCTTCCTGTGGCCTCAGTGAGGTGACCAGGATGACGGGTGAATGTGGCAGCTGGGAAGTTTCTTGTGAAACTCTCATCCTCACTGAAGTGAAGAGGCGGCACGGCCGTGCCTCAGAGCCTGGGCTCGGAGCCTCTGCCAGGGCTGGGTTTTAAATCTTGATTCCGGCACTCACAAGCTCCCTGAGCCTGACAAGTAACCGGGCTTCTGGCACCTCAGGGGCTTCATCTCCACCATCTAATCATAACCCTTTCTTCACGGGCTGGTTGGGAAGGTTAGGTGAGGAAATGCTTCCAAAGCCCAGGACATAGGGGTGGGTGAAAGGAGCCCCCAGCCCAGGCAGCTGCCGTGGCGTGTGCGTGTGTGTGTGCACCTAAATACACATAAACTACCAGTGTTGCTCGTAAGGCAAAGACCTAACGTTCCAGAAGCTTGCTCTTCACCACTCTCCCGTTTTCCGCTCACAGAATTTTTGCTCGCAGATAGGCCATTTCTTCAATGACGAGAGTTCTCACTATTGGCATAACCCAAATATTTTTAATCAACTTGTGTCTGGGCCAGGACATGCTTTTTTTTTTTTTGCACTTCTCCAACGATCAATGTAAAGGAATGCGTCGGCACTCGCTGGAGAGCGTTATCCTCTGACCACAGGAGAGACGGAACCATCATCTCCCTGGTCTGCGATTGTTCCCTGGCCTCTGAAGTCAGCTTGGCTTAGCAGCTTTTTAGGCTCACCCTCTTCATGAATCCTGTTTTCTTCAGTGGAGCAGTATTATGTCCAAAATTTGTAAATAGAGCATTCCTACGTGAAAACAGGGGATTGATGTCTTCCCTATACTGAAGTGAACTGGGCGTCGGGGAAGGGGGTTGCCAAGCCCAGGAAAGAGATGTAGGGTTTTTACAGCCGACGGCGTCTGCTGTCCCAGCCTGCAGCTTCGCTCCCGTTTCGAGGGGTGGGATCGGATGGCCCCATGTGCCCACCAGCCAGACAGCAGGGCCCTTGTGCCTGTCGTGGACGGGAAGTGCCCCTGTCCTAATGAGAACTGAATGAACTTTCCCACCGAGAAATCCCAGCAATGTCCTCACTTCAGTTGTTCAGAAAAGTGTTTTTCCAGCACACAGAGTGTGTCATCAAGGTGCATAATACTCCAGTTTTCAAATGCACTATTTTATTACTAAACCTTTTTTTTTTTTTCATGCTCCCCTCCCTGGATTATGAAATATAAGAATACGGGAGTAAGGGCTGAACTGCATGTTTCTGCATCTGTGTGTGGTCGTTAGTATTTGCACTGAATACAGCAAAAGTTTAGTCAAAGTTTGTTGAATTGAATCACGAATTATACCAATGCCTACCTGCTTACGCCTCTGTCTACACCTACATGTCCCTCTCTGTCTCATCTGTACCTATACCTCCTGCACCTGTAGCTGACCTCTACCTCCCTCCTCTCACGCTTGCTCTTGCTGTCCTCTCCTTCTCCCTCTCTTTCCCTCCCCCCTCCTCCCCCTTCCCCTCCCCCTCCTCCTCGACCTCTAGCTCATCTGTATCTATAACTGTACTATATCTACCTCTACCTCTACCTCTACCTCTAACTACTACACTTAAAATCACAATTATGCTATATCCCTATCCCTATCCCTATCCCTATCCCTATCCATATCCTTACCTAT
>JAQZBX010063227.1:0-16751 GCA_029593785.1 Cabassous unicinctus | reverse complement strand
TGTATAAGCTCAATCTTTCTGAATTCATTGAGAGTTGTTCTGTGGCCTAGCATGTGGTCTATCTTGGAGTATGATCCATGTGCACTTGAGAAGAATGTAAATCCTGCTATATTTCAGTGTAGTGTTCTGTATATGTCTTTTAAGTCCAGATCCTCTAATGTATTGTTCAGGGTCTTTGTTTCTTTATTGATTCTCTGTCTAGTTGTTCTGTCTATTGATGATAATGGTGTATTAAAGTCCCCCATTATAATTGTAGAGGCGTTTATTTCTCCACTTAGTTTTTTCAGAGTTTGCCTCACGTATTTTGAGGCACCCCGATTGGTTGCATAAATGTTTATGATTGTTCTTTCTTCTTGAGAGATTACACCTTTTACTAATTTATAGTGTCCATCTTTGTCTCTTACAATAGTTTTGCATTTAAAGTCTATTTTTTCTGATATTAGAATAGCGACTCCTGACCTTTTTTTGGCTAGTGTTAGCTTGTAAAATTATTTTCCAGCCATTCACTTTCATCCTCTTTGAATCCCTGGGTCAAAGGTGGGTTTCTTGTAGACAGCATATAGATGGACCATGTTCCTTATCGATTCTGCTAATCTGTGTCTCTTGACTGGTGAGTTTAATCCATTAACATTCAGTGTTATTACTCACAATTAGTTTCTTACTTCAGAATAGTATTAAAAGCCATAAATCCTTGTTTTGAATTAGATGATTTTAACATAACAAAAGGAATGAAATTGCTTCTGTGAACTTTGGTGCCATCAACACTTGAATGTCTGGAGGAATCTCAGCTAATATTAATTATTGAGGGATACAAAGCTTTCAGATCATCAATGACTTTCCTCAAATGTTTAATTATACCAAGAGGAATTTCATAAAATACAAGGAAAAATGGTTTTTACCCTCTATCATCTCATCTCCATTACCATTTCTCATTTCGACATTTCTTTCCTCCAATCCACAAAATTCCCTTTGCTCTATACAGCAATGCTAATATATATCAATGGATAGCAATGTAAAACTTGTGGTAAGTCAAGATTCTTGTTGATATATAAAGTTACAAACCAGGAAAATATTGCCCCATCATCAATAAAACTTGCAGTTTGATAGGTTTTCTTGTAAGGAATATGTGCTTTATGTAAATCTTCAAAAATTTTATTGTTAGAGTTTGAAGGTCCATCAGTGGTGTTATGCCCATGCAAAGAGTCATGCCCCAAAGAGTCATGCCCATGCAAAGCATCCAAAGAGTCATGCCCATGCAAAGCATCCAAAGTGGCATTGGATGGGTTTATACACCGTTGTCTAGATTCAGTCCTTAGATCTATAGGAAAGCAATCATCAACATTTTGGTTTTTGGAGATGGACTTTTATTGCCCAGTCCCTCATGGTCTGACTCTTATTGCCCAAACTCATTAGTTAACAATTACTGGAGCAGAATGTAAATTTAAAGAGCTGACATTGAAAATATAAATCTACAACAGAAATTGCTTATCCCAACCTTTATTTCAAAGGACTTGCATCTCCAATATTTTTATGGCCTCAAGCAGTGATGGCCCAAAACATCCCTCCTCACACAAAAGTGTTCCTGTCAGGCAGGCTGGCTTGAGTGTCTTACAAAATAATCAGTGAACCATGTCCCTGCATGTAGATTGTGCCAACCACTATCTTTATATCAATGTTATAAGATAACTACAATAACAAAAAATCTAGTTTGGTCCTTGGTTACACCCTCCCCCTTTATGTTTGTTCATTCATCAGTCTTGAGAGATTTGGGATGATGAACATTCTGACTACTTCAGCTTGAGTGTGGATTTAGAAATTATATGTATCATCCCTAAATGTTTTCAAGGGACAGATGAAGGTCCACATTACATGTTTCACAAAAACATACCAAATTTCAAACAGGGGCTTAATTATCTGATATTTAAGACCCTTTGAGCTCATAGGTTTTTTGGAGTGACTTTTAGGTGTCTTTTAGCTAGAAGATATGATTCAGATTCAGTATGCCAGAACAGCTGTTAACAAAATGGATCTGTCATAAATCAAGAAGGAATTATTAGACTTGGTTCTGAAACATGGAGAAAAAATCCCAAACCAGCTTAATGTACAAAGAGGGAGATAAAGCTCTAGATGCAATAGCATCTTGCTGAGAAGCTGCAATTCAAAGAATACAAGTGTGGAGTTGGGCTCCCTCAAATCTTCCTGTACTTGAATAATGTCATCTATATGACTTTGTCTCAAAATTAACTGGGTTTCTGTGACTTGTGCTCATTTTGCTTACTTCCCTAACATTCCTACTAGAAAGGATTATATTATCTATGTCAGGGTGATCACATTTACTCTTCTCTATCAATCGATTTTATTAAAACATAAAACAGAAATTGCAAGTGGTGTCTTCAATTCTGCTGCTTCAACTTTCATTTTGTTGCACCATAACTTCTTATGGCATTTTTAACTTCTGCATTCCTCAGAGTGTAAATCAGAGTGTTGAGCAAGAGTATCCTTATAGTGTAAAACATGGACACCATCTTATCCACTGAAATTATGGTTGGAGAGTGAGTGCATATGAATATACAAGGAGCAAATGTTAGGATGATCATGATATGTGGGAGGTGCAGGTGGAGAGGGCTTTCTTTCTTCCTTCTTCACTCTGGTTACACAGAGAATGTAAGATTAAAATATAAGAGATAAGCAGGATTATGAAACTCACCATGCATATGGCCCCACAACTAAAGACTATGAGTAGATTTATGACATAGGTGTTCATGCAGGAAAATTTCAAAAATGGTTGCATATTACAGAGATTGTGATCAATAACATTAGGACCACAGAAGGGTAATTTAAAAGCCAAAATAATCTGTGCTGAAGAATGGATAAAAGATACCACCCAGGCCAGATTCACCATTATAATATACACATGTCTGCTCATGATGCTTATGTACTGCAGTGGCTTACAAATGGCCATATAGTGATCAAAGGACATGAGGATGACAACCAAATCACCATGTACCTGAAGAAGTGGATTGCAATGATCTGGACCATGCAGTCATTATAGGAGATAATTTTCTTCTCAGACAAAGCATCTAAAATCAACCTAGGTGCCATTGTTGTGGAGAAACAAGCATCAGCAAAAGATAAGTAGAAAAGGGAGAAGTACATGGGGATCCCAAGCCTTTGACTGTATTTGATGGTCAATACAATAAGTAAATTTTCCTTCTAGTTGCCAAGTAGAGAAACAAGAATACCACAAACACTACTTCCTCCTTTAGAATACCCTGTGTTAACCCAAAGAGAATGAACTCTTTCACACTGTTATTCATATTCATGGTTACAATAAACATAGAAAGATTGCAGCTGAGAAATTGTTTACCTGTAAAAAAAAATTGAGATAGTTGTGATTTAGCAAGGGCAGAAGACTTGTGCTTTTGATACCTCTCATAGCTCTAATTTTATGAACATTGTATTTCAGTAGTTCCCAAAGTTTTTAATGAATTAAAATCACACTGAAACTTTTTTAAAAAATGTTAATGACCTTGCTTTATCTATGGAATCTTCCTGTGTGGAACCTAGATTTTTTTTGAAAAATAAAAATCATTCCATTGATTGTGCTTTCTGGAAAGGTCTAATAACTTCTGACTTTGCTGTATCACCTTGAGCAAGTCACTTTAACACCTTAAAATTTTACTTCATATAAAAATTGTAGATTCTTATAGGCACTTATTAATTGTATGCATATGAATATGATATATATGAATGGATATTGCATCTCAAATGAAAACCAATATATCTATATATTAAAAATATTAAATTTCCAGTTTGTCTCTTGAGAAAAGAATGTTTCTTGATATTGAAACCAGTTTTCATCCATTATTTCTGACCTCTTCATAGTTTTGGTTTGGTTATGCTTTAAGAGGATATTATTACTCCAACTTTTGTCTCATCGTGGCCATAATTTTACTATCACTGTCATTTAGGACAGTGACGAAATGATGTTGAAATGTTTGCATAAATCATTGGGACTGGCATTATAGAAGAAAATTGCATGCATGTAAAATCTTACAAATTTCATGCTAGATGCATGATATTGAGTTTCACTTCTTATTAATCCTACAAAGTATACCACTTCTTATATCTATATAACCTGAATAATGCCTTTATTCAAATATGATTTTCATGTATCTGCCACAGATACTTGTTTTCTTTCAATATTTTTTGTTTAAACATAATTGTAAAAATGTATTTTTGAATTTCCTCAGAAAAATATTTTTTCATTGTTTTATTCTATTTCTTATACTATAGATGCATATATATGTAAATGCAATCATCCTATATTTTTAGTATGCATTATGATTTTCAATTTGTTGTTAACACCAACACCATTTTTACATGTAATTAAGGGAGATCCATAACATAATTATCCATTTCAGCACTTTTAAATTCCTACATAAATTTTCATATTATAATTTTAATATGTGTCATTTCTCATTTAAGTGGTTTTCAAATTGTCAAATATTTTTCAATGAATCACTTCTTATTTTTACCCTTTACCTTATGTTTTAAAATTTCATCAAAATGAATTTCCATGGAATTACTGATGCAAAATATATGAATATCTTCAGAATTTTTGATAACTGTTGACAATTTGCCTTCCAATTTTGCTTTATCAGTATTTACTAAAAATATATCAATTATAGAATTAATATATTTCCATAATAAATTATCAAAGTTTACAGTAAAACACAAGTTAAAAAATAAAGTGTTCTTCCAAAATTCATATTTTCTCAATCACAGTCACACTTTTTCTCATATAGTATTAAAGATGTTTCAGTGTGTACTTAAAAGTATTTGCATATTGACTCATTATTTTTAATTAATTATAAAATTATAAGAATATGATAGAGATTTCTAATAGAATTCAAACTTTCAACATTATTTTCCTTCCTTGTTTAGTAGAATTAAAATTATGATATTCAAACCATTGTGTACTGGTGATAATACAGCATTTTTATGTTTTTATTTCTAAAATTTTGTCTGTATTGAATTATGCATATCTTTTTTCAGTTATTTTTTTATATCATTGACTTTTAAGCCCCTTTTCATTTTTATGCATCAATTTACCAATTTTTTTCACTTTGATGGTTGTATTATTTCTATAATTAAGAAAGTTAAAATCTTTATATTCTCCTGTCTAATTACTACATAATTTTCTGTCAAATCATCAATCCATCAATGAAACAATAACATTACCAGTTCTGTAAACATATATGTACTAAAAACCTACACAGATATGCAGTAAGTATAGTAGAAAATTGTTCTCAAACCCTTTATAGTCAAATTGGAGGGTTAAAAATATCCTTTTGATAAGGTCAGTAATTATGCAAGGATTACATATTACTACATGATGTGAAATAATAACAGATAAATGAGTCCAAATCAGAGAGATTGCAAGAAAAATAATTGAATGGACAGATAAGGATGACAAAGGAGAAATACATGGAATTATGGTTTTTAAATGTGTGAAATGGAAGTTTCCAAATTTACTACTTGGAACTCAGGTATTCAGTGAGCTTAAAATGGGTTTTCTAGATGAAACTATTTCAAATTTAACAACCCACATTGTCAATTTACTCTAATAAAGCTATGTAACCTATACAAAATGCAAATATTATTTCAGTCCAGCTGAAAAGCTCATCTCAGTAGGATCATACCAGTTTTGTTATGATAACTAAAATCTCTAAATGGTAGTTCCAATTACCAATGATAATTATAAAAGATAAAAATAATTAATATAACTTCATTTCAATATATTTTTCCATTGTTTATGGAGGAAAAATTAAAGCAAAGTGCCTTTGGCTGTGGAAAGAGGCACACTGAATTAAGAAAAGTGAGGAAAAGATTGTAGTAAAGGAAGAAGCATACATTGTTTGAGTTAAATATAGATATGACCCTCATTAAAACTACATGTAAAATAAATGAAAAATTTTAAGAGATAAATTTGTGGACAGCCATGAAAGTCTTCATGCAAAACTATTTAGACTTGCTTTAAATTAGCAAAGAAATGATTTAAGGATATGAAGATATGGAAACAGCACTTGAACAATTTGGATGCCTTGGCTCACACCAACACCTCCCCAGAGTTTATTACTGAATTCAGCCATGGTTTCCTAACACTCCTGGACTATCCTGTCTCTATGATTTTGGAGGCATCCCACTATTGGGTGCCATTTTCTCTTCTTTAAAATCCTTGTTTTACTTTTTGACATTTTAATTATATTTTGCCCCCAAAATCTATCTCTAGTACCATTCTTCTCTTTGCTTCCCAAATGAAAATCTAGCTCTGTCTACTATGAGCTGATATTTCTGTGATCCTAATTAAATACAGTTCAAGTTGAACAAACTAATCCTAAATTATGTAAATTACTTATTATTCTTGCACTATGAACTCAGCATTTAGATAGGTTTTAATTTTTCTTATTTTACTTTACATACTCATTTTCTTGTGAGATACCTGCCTGGGGCCAAATATCTTGTTCTCTTTAACATGCAAATCTTGACCTATGATGCAGAGAGTTTCAACCAATACAATTAAGCTAGAACTAGGACAGAATGTCACTAGCTTGCCTCTCCATTTAGTATCAAAACTGCATGTCATAGAAAACACCAAATTCCACTCATCCATGTAAATTGCACCACAAATAAAGAGAAGTCGAGGGACAAAATAGAATGATGCCAACAGACATCTAATGTTCCTGTCCTTATTGTAATATCAATTTTGGTTAAGTTCATGGTGGGACAAATATCAAAGCACATAACTAGATATGTAGTGAATAATTGTGAAGGTAGGAAAGGCCAGGGATTCAATGAAGTCAGAGTAGAGTGATTTGAGCATAAACCAGGGAAGGTGGTAGGTAGATGAGTCAGAGAATAGGATGCAGAAAGACATACAGAGGGAAGGGGGGAAAAGAGTGTTAACAAGGGTCATTTGATGAAGAATTCATCACAGGGTTCTGGTTCTTTTCTCCTGATGTTCTGCACTATCACTTACCACCAAACAAGAGAAGGCATGTGGTTGCATGTCATGAACAATGGTTACCATGGGTCTTGAAAGCCCAGGACAATATTTAAGAAGTGTAGCTTTATCTTAAACTCTGTCCCGAAAACATTGCCACTAATCTTAAACTCATCAAATAAGGGGACTCCAAAGAGTAAAGCTTCTTTGAGGCTGCCCTCAAAATGATGATGTAGTTTTTCTCCCCTTCTGTGAATAATGAAGAAGATTTGTAGTGTTACGTTGTGTCCAAGGAATGCTTAGGACCCCAGAGCACCACAATCCTTCAATCTGGAAATACTCTCCAGGAGAACAATCATTTTTCATAAGGCAAACTGATTAAAGTGTCTATCATATCACTCTTCTAGAGGTAATGTGAAGAAAATATTTCAGGTGGATTGAAAAATTTACCTCTAAGTGCAAATAAATGACTTCCAGGAAGGTATAGTTCTCATACTTGAAACTTTAATTTACTTAGAAGTTGAATCATATGAAGTTGAAATAAAATATGCAAATTATACTTCATTTTGCTTTTATCAAAGCTTTATATAGCAGAAGGTTAAGTGGAGTGGGGAATATGGGAGAGAAGGGATTCTAGCTGTTGTCTGAACTCACATGGATCTTCCCAGAAGCACTGGGTTAGACAAAACATGAGGTTCTATGGCACAAGAGAGCTGTAGTGAAGAATAGGAGAAGTTTCTCAATATGGTTCCAGAAAACTCTTTTATGGAGAAAAGTATTCTCTCTGACATAGAAATGTCACTGAGGTCAGTCGTCTTTCCAGTTTCTCTTTTAGAGAAACGTAAGTAAAATTGTTCACTTTTTACTGAACTGGATATTTATAGTAATACTCAAAAATATTTACAATGCTTAAGGAAAGCTTTTAGACTCTGGAGCTCCAAAAAAATCTTTGCTCCCAACCCAGTCCCAAAGTATTGTCCAATGAACCACTGACACAGAGAGTCAGAGGCCAAAAGCAAACTATGGGTACAATTATTTAAATTACAGCTAATTCTGAATTGTGGATATGGAAAGATAATTATTTTCTCTTTATGATTTGTTCAAACCTATCAATTCTAGAGTCAGGGGATCTTTTGATTACAGATAAAATGGATATAGGTGAAATGTGAGTGGTAGAAATGAGTCCTGGACCTACAATCCATCTCCTATGAATGTAAGGGAATTTCTTAAACTTTATTTTCAATTTCCTGCTTAGTAAAATTTTACTGGTAGTATTAATTACTTATTTTAAAATCATCAATAATATATTCCCCCATTTCTAATCCCACCTATGCTTTTCAATCAATGGAGGAAAAAAAGAGGTATTTTTTTCTTAAAAGGTAAAAGAATTATTGAATACTTACATTTCTAATTTATTTTTATTGTTAAAGATATGCCTATGAGTGTGTGCACTTTTACTCACTGGGTAAAAAGTAAGAATTTTGATTTTGTGTGTGTTTGCAAGCAATAAAACATGGGACAGATTATATTATGTAATTAATTTCCTATTTGGAAGGCCATATTACTACCCTAACTCTGAAAGAAGAATTACCTTTGGCAAGCCATAAGTAGGTGCCATGAATGAGGATGATGAAAAAGATGGGGATGATGATGTGAGAGAGAGGTGGGAGACAAAATGGGGATGTTAAAGGGCTTAAATGGATTCTACCAGTCTCTGAATTTTTACTGAAGGATTCAGTAGAAACCAGCAGGTCTAATACTTGCAGAAGAAATTTTTGGAAAAAAATACACCCCAATTTCATGGCATTATATCATAAAAATGGGCTGTAAGAATTTTGAGGAAGGCTTTTGCTAAATTCCTAAAAATTTATGAGTATCATGTTCTCCATAAATAAAATGGGAGTAAAAATGCTTAGCTTTATAAGTTGCTAAATGACTAATAAAGATAATATATAAAAAGAAAGAATTACTGTAATAAAGTACATAAAAATCTGTATGTTTTCATTAATCCTCCTTAACTATTTGTATTTGAGGATGAGAACGTGTATAACTTACACAATGTCAAACAGTTATATAGTAACTGACCTGAGTTTATAATCCAAATCTCTTTAAAACAAGTCTAAAATTTTCCTTTTTATAAAACTGTACAGTAATGTTCCCTTGGCATGAGAAGTAAGAACAGCCAATGAATGAGGCCCCACAACAGACTTTAGAGTCAAAAGATATTAAACTAATTCCCAGATCTGAGAAATAATCAAGCTTCCCAGGTGTGATGGCAAAATCTTTAAGAGGATACTTTCCAAGATCATTGAAGTCTTCAGTCTCAAGAAGCTAAGTCAATGATTCTTTGGGTTCCTTCGAGCACCAAGGTTAACTGACCATGAGTGCTCATTAATTTTTCATTGTAGAATGAATCACTGGATTATCTAACTGTAATCTTGGCTTTGCCAAAACAATGTTGGCGTTTTATTGAAAGTAATTGTAGTATTTTGGATTTCATCCACCTCTTTCTCAGATGTAGCTTTAGGGTGAACAAAAACCCTATATTAGACACCATCCATATAAATTTTTACCTTACTAAAATGAAGTTTCCAGTGACTGTTCATATTATGGCCAGGTTGAAACAGGTGAGTGTTGATTAGTGTTGTGTGTATAAAAATGTTCATGGACCAAAATATATGATAAACACAATAAAATTGGAGGTCCAGGTGAGGAGAGCTTTTCATATTCTTATTGCACTGTTGTTTCTCAGAGCACATAAAACAACTGAATACAAAATAAGCAAGATTACAAGGCACAGCATGCATATGCACACATCTAGTAAATTTAACATACAGATGTCTGCTCAGGCATATTACAAAAAGGGCTTCAAGTCATAGATATATTGATCAATTGCATTGGGGCCAGAGAAAGGCAATGCCACAACTTTGGTGATTGGCTTCAGTAACATCCTGGGAAGATCAGTTGCCTGAACTTTAAATTCATTGGTTCTACTCTATATTCTTGCATTTTGTGTTAAATCTTAGAATGAATTCTGTGGCAGTTTGATATTGTTTATGAATTCCTAAAATAGATATTGGATTATGTTTGTAAACTGCTCTGTCCCTCAGGGCATATTAGATTATATTGGATTCAGAGTTTTCACTTTTACTTGATTAAATAATGATTATACCTTTGATTGGGCCACATCAGGAGGACATTGTATCCCCACCCCCTAGATGGGCATGGACTCACAGAGAAACCACACTGCAGAAAAGGCAATTTGGACTTTTTGAGCTGGACCCCAGGAAGTAAACATACAGAGAAGTGGATATGGCAGAGGCCCTGGGAAGCGAGATGAGCTGTTCACCTGAAAATCTACAGATGGCCTTGTGGACAGAGCAAAGCAGCTGAGCCCAGGGAGAAGCACGCTCCAGGAAGAGAGGAACCCAGGAAGCCTGAACCCTGGCCAACATTGGCAGGCATCTTGCTCCAACTCATGGCAATAGACTTTGGTGAGGGAAGTAAGTTACACTTTATGGCTTCATAACTGCCAGCTTCTACCGCAAATGAATACCCTTTATAAAAACCAACCAATTTCTGGTATTTTGCATCAGCACCCCTTTGGCTGACTAATACAAATTCATCCACACTCTTGTTTTTTTTGCATATCAGTAGCTGTAGGTTTAATGCAGTTGAAAAAGTTTTAGTATGTTGAGAAAAGAATAGATGTATCATCTTGGAAACATCAGCACTGTGAACTCTGAAGAATACTATTCCAACATACATAAGCACTACTATTTTTTAAATATAATAAAGTATTTTTAAAGAGGTTTTAGATTATAGAAAAATTACATCAAAACTTTGAGGGATTCCTATGTACCCCCCTCCTTGTCCCATATTATCTCCTATGTTTTTTAAATGTAGCAGTACAATGTATTATGATGTGTCTGTAAAAGCCACTCATTAAAAAAATGACTCACTTGTGGTAAGGACTAACCTACATACAGTAATAATCTAAAAAAGTAAATCCATCATTTTGACATTTATCAGTACTTCACTCATCTAACAAATACTGAAGGAGGCAACTACCATTGCTATAACTTCTTTAAAGCCAAAAACTTAAGAACAAATAATAATTAAGAGAAACTTCAGAATGTTCACCTTTGCATGCAGTTTTGGCTGAAACTTCAAAGATTCCACATAAAACAAAGCCTCAACTTTGAATCAAAATGAATATTAAAAACATTTAAGCCTTGTGACAAACTTTACAGAAGCAAGGAAAACAAAGTCAATGGTAACAACAATATATTTCTAAGAGAGAAAGCAATCACATTTCCTTTCTCATAAAACAAAAGTCAATGAGTCAACATTTTAATAACACTGACCAAGTTATTTACTATTCAAGAATTTGCTTTCCAAGTTATGTCTTAAAAATGTATCCATCAATATATTTGGATTTAATTCAATTTATAAATCAAAAACATTTTTCTCAGAATTCTAATCTTAAGTATAAACCATAACTTATCAAATCATGGTCTAAATACAATACAATAAAGCTATCATTTAGATTTATATGCTTCATCTGAAAAACTTATCTTACAAATAGGAGTTTTGCCCCATTTCTCCAGAATAAATATCCCTAAGTCTAAAACTTTCAATGATAATCAAAAAAGACAGACTCAAATAATTCATGCAATTCATTTTCCTTCATTGGGCCTTGATAAAAACAAAGCCATCTGGTGTTGGAGAACTGCCTCCCTGCTCATGTACAGTTTTTACAGTCCCAGAAGCAGACACAATAGCCATTGATTTATTTGTTGAGGCTGTTTTCTGTTTCTCAGAAATAGCTACACAAACAGCAACAATCTCATCACTTTCAAAGTCATAGTTAGGAATTGCCTTTGGTGAGATATCTGTTACTTCTGCTGATGATTCACTTTTTTAATCCTCTGTGCCACATTCTGGTGCTCCTGGAATGTTTTTGCCCAAGAAAAGTCTTCTTTCCATATTTCAGGGTGCATTGGATAGATGTGAAGGGCTACTTGAAAAGTTCAAATTGTCTCATCCATTTTGTCCTTTTTCTCTCTGTTGTTATATTGTTCTATTGTCTGTCTTCTTATCCTTTAGTTTATCCTTCCTAATAATCTTCATTTCTAAACTCTTCTCCAAATTTCTCAGCCTTGTTTTTCCTTTCACATTGCAGCACTCCCTTTAGTATCTCTTGCAAATCTAATATGTTACTAATATACTCTATCAGTTTTTGTTGTCTGTGAAGCCTTTTAACTCACCAACATTTTTGAAGGACATCTTTGCCAGATACAGGATTCTGGGCTGGCAGTTTTTCTCTTGAAGTACCTTGATTTCATCAAACCACTTTCTCCTCTCCTCTGTGGTTTCTGATGAGAGATCTGCACTTAATCTTATCAAGTTTCCCTTGTATGTGATGATTTGCTTTTCTCTTGCTGCTTTCAGAATTCCCTCTTTATCTCTGATATTTGCCATTCTGAATTTTAGGTGTCTCCACGTAGGTCTATTCAGATTTATTCTGTTTGTGGTGCATTGTCCTTCTTGGGTATTGATATTTATGTTCTTCATAAGGTTTGGGAAGGTTTGGTCATTATTTCCTCAAATATTCTTTCTGCCCCTTTTCCATTCTCTTCTCCTCTGACACACCAATAATGTGAATATTTGCGTGTTTTTCTTTGTTGTTCAATTCCCTGAGACTCTGTTCCATTTTTTCCATTCTCTCTTCCTGTCCTCCTGTCTTTTCCAGTTCAGATGTTCTGTCTTCAAATCACTAATTCTGTCTTTGAGCATTTCAAATCTACTCTTATGTGCCTGTAATGTATTTTTTTTTATCTTGTTCGTCTTGTCTGTCAATCCTATAAGGTCTGTTAGTTTTCTTTCCAGGTTTTCAAATTGTTCTTCATGCACTCCTAGTGTCTTCTTAATGTTCCTTATTTCTTTAGTCATATTTTCTTTAAATTGTTTAAAGTGATTTAGGAGAATTGTGTGATTATCACTGATTAATTGTATTAAATCCTGTATCTCTTCAGGATATCTGGCTTATTGTTTGGTTGGGCCATCTCTTCCTGTTTCCTGGTATGGCTTGTAATTTTTTGATGTCTAGGTGGCTGAATGATTTCACTCTCTTGCCTATTTTTTCCCCACAGATCTTCTTTGATATTTGGTTCAACTTATCCTCAGTCTTTAAAATTGCTCAGCATAATTGTTCAAAATTGGGTCAGTGACTCACTAGAGGGGTGCAGATTTTCTCCGATGGTTTGTATACAAAGAGTGTGAAGTTTTTGTCCAGCAGTTTCCAGACTGGGAGCAGATGGCACTAGTAAGCACACCTTTCCATGGAGGTGTTTCAATCTCATCTTTCCTGTGTTTCTGTGTTGAGTCTCCAAACGGGAGACTCAAAGTGGCCTCTGCTGGCTGAATTCACCGAAGAAAAGCACCCCAACCTTCTCTCCATTTTCCCTTGGAAAGGCTGACAGGAAGGAATATGTGTGTTCCACTCTCAGTTGGCTACAATGAGCCCAGAGTTTTATCCTAGCTTGATATCTTGGGGATGGAGGAGGGGAGACCTTCCTGGCCACAACAGGGGCTTGGTAACTCATGTTTGTCTTTTCAGGCTTCTTCATCTCTCTGTCCCTCACCCTCCTGGGTGTTGTGTAACACTGTCCTGGTTTGCTGACCCCCATAGCAGTTCCCTCAGATAGCTTTTGGCTCTTTCTTCATTGTTTTGGCGAGAGCATTCAGCTCTACCTGTTAGTCCATCACCATCTTCCCAAAATCCCCAAGCACTACTATTTTAAAAGAAACCTCTTCTGGAGAAAATATGCTCTGTTAAGCTCCTTAATTTTGGATCTATTGTGCTTGATACCTTATAGCTTCATTTCAATATATATATTACATTGTTAATGGAGGAAAACAAAAAGAGGATTGTTTTGGCTGTGGAGAGGGGCACACTGAGGTAAGAAAAGTGAGGAAAAGATTGTAAGACTGGAAGATGCATACATTATTTCAATTAAATATAGATAAGATATCCATTAAAATTACATGATCATTTAATCAGAATTTTAAGAGATAAATTTGTGGGCACATAATGGACAGCCATGAAATCATATCATGCAAAACTATTTAGAATTGCTTTAAATAAACAAAGGGAATGTTTAAGGATATGAAGGTAGGAAAGCAGCACTTGAACAATTTGGATACCTTCACTCAGACTGTCACCTCAGGGTTTTATTTCTGAATTCAACCATGATTTCCAAATTTCCCTCAACTATCCAACCTCTCTGATTTTGGGGGATCCCAATATTAGAGAGTGCCATTTTCTACTTCTAAGTAAATTAATGTTTCATGTATTTAAACATACACTTTATTGGAAGTCACTTCTTTGCTCTTAGACGTAAGTTTTTCTGTCAATTTGAAGGAATTTCTTCACATTGTTTACAGAAGACTGATCTAATGGACACCTTAATCAGTTTGCCTCATTAAAAAAGATGGTTCTCCTGGAGAATATTTCCAAAATGAAGGATTGCAGTGCTACAAAGCTTATACAAAGCCTCTTTATTCACAGAAGGGGAGAGTAACTATATCAGCATTTTGAGGCCAACCTTTCAGATGTTTCTATTCTTGGGAGTAACCTCATTAGAAGAGTTTAAGGTTAGTGGCAATGTTTCAGGGGCAGGGTCTAAATAAAGTTACAATTCTTATCTGTTGTCCTGGGCTTTCAAGACACATGGTGACCATTGTTCATGATGCACAACCACATGCCTTCTCTTGTTTGGGTGGTAAGCAATAGTGCAGAGTATCAGGAGGAAAGAACCAGAACGCTGTGATGAATTCTTTGACCAAAGACCCTCACTCACACTCATTTCCACCTTTCCTCTGTAGGAAAAAAACCTCATGGAGATTGATTTATGCTTTGGATCACAGAAGTTTAAGAGGAATGGGAAATACAAGGAGAAAAGATACTCTTGCTGTTGTCTAATCTCACAAGGTTCTTTCTGAAGTACTGGATTAGGCACAATGCCAGGCTCCATGGGATGGGAGAGACTGTTGTGCAAAACAGAGGAAGTTTCTCAATTTGGTCCTGATAACTCTTTCATGGAAGAAAGTATGCCATCTGTGAGAGAAATTCCTCAAGGCCAGCTGTTTTCCCAGTTTGTCCTTTAGGGAAATATGACTTAAATGTTTCCCGTTTTACTGCATTGGATATTGATAGTAATTCCCACAAAAATTTGCAATGCCTAAGGCAAGATTTCAGGCTCTGCAGCTTCCAGGAAATCCATACTCCCCACCCAGTCCCAATGAACTACCCACTCAGAGAGTCAGAGGGCAAAAGCAAACTATGGGGACAAGTATTTAAACTGAATCTAACTTTGAATTGTGGGTGCAGAATGACCATTCCTTTTTCTTTATGGTTTTCCATCTCTTTTAGAATTAGGATTGTTTTTGAAACCATGTAAAGGTGGATATAGTTGAAATGTGTGTAGTAGACATGTAACCTGGCCCCACAACTTACCATCTGTGAATAAGTAATTTTCTTAAACCTAATTTCAATTTCCTCTTTTGTAAAATGTAACTAGTAATACTAATAATTTATTTATTGTAAGACAATTAATAAATTCTACCATTTCTCATCCCAACTTTTATTCTCTTTAAACAATATGGAAAGAAAGAGCTGAATGCTTCCTTCAAAGGTAAAATAATTATTAAGTATTCTTCTTTTGTAATTTCTTTTTATTTTGAATATATATCTGAGAGTATATACTATTCCACTCACAAGGTTAAAAGTTAGATTTTTGCCTTTGAATGTAATTGCAACCAACTAAACATTGAACAGATTACATCACACAATTAATTTTCTATCTTGAAAACCATGTTACTACTTAGAACTCTTATGAAAGAATTACCAGCTTGGCAATCCATACAGGCTAGGAACCTTCAATGAGGATAAAAGGAATGGTTGGGGTGAGAGTGTTAGAGAGCAGCGGGAGAAAAAATGGAGATGGCAGAAGGGCATGGATAGATTGTACCATTCCTTGCACTTTTACTGAAGGGCCTACTGGCAATGAGCATACCAAAATGTCATAGAGAAACTTCTTGGAGAAAATTATATACCAAACACATACCTTTCATTGTTAAAATATAATGCAAGAATATTGGGAAGGCTATTATTAAGTCTCTTAAAATTTGTGTCCTCATGTTTCCCATCAGTTAAATGGGAATAAAAAGGCTAGGGATAAAAAGTTACTATAATGACTAAAAAATATAATACATAAAAGAATTCTTGCCTAAAGAATGTGTAGAAAAATGTTTCTGTGCTTTTATTAATCCTCCATAACTTTGTACATTTGAGGCAAAGAGAATGAATATGCCTTACCCAAAATCACACAATTAATTAGTAAGAGATCTGAGTTTGTAATCCAAATCTCTTTATAATGAGTCTATAGATTTCCCTCTTAATAACATTGTATAGTAATATAACAAACTCCCTTACCCTGAGAAATAAGAACACCCAATGAAAAAGCCCCTCTATCAAACTTCCCAGTTAAAAGATCCTAAACTAACTTACAGCTCTGTGGGATAATCAAGCTTCTTAGATCTGATGACAAAGTCTTTAAAAGGGTAGTTTCCAAGATCATTGAACTCTCCAAAGTCCAGATGTGGAATAAATGATTCCTTGATTTCTTGGGATGCTTTAAGCACTAAAATGAACTGACCATAAGTGCTCATTAATTATTCA
>JAQZBX010063226.1:0-16731 GCA_029593785.1 Cabassous unicinctus | reverse complement strand
TTTTTTTTTTTTTTTTTCAGGCAGACATAAGTTTTATTTGACTTACAAACAGGAGAGCCTCTGGTGGTGGCAGCCTGGAGAATAGGCCCTGTGTCCCCACAATCCACCCCCATGCAGCAGCCTATATTGACCATATCCCACCTTTTTTTGTACTTGTTACCAATGATATCTTTATACATTATATGTACAAAATCATAGATTTATCATTGCTTTTTATGCAATTGCATTTTAGCACCTGTAGGAAGAGGAATTATATAGCAAAAAATACAATACAAATAGTACTGGCATTTATAATTACCCAAATGGTTACCTTTCCAGAGGTCTTTATTTCTTCATTCTGCTTTGAACCCTGTCTAGTGTCCTTTCCTTTCAATCTGAAGAATGTCCTTTAGCATTGCTGTAGGGCAGGTCTAGCGGTGAAGAACTCTGTTTTTGTTTACGTGGGAATGTCTTAATCTTTCCCTAAGTATTTTCTTTTATAATTTGCTCTTTCTTTCTCAATAGCCAATCAGTAAATACATCTTAGTAAAGAGTTATCATTGCATGTTAATCATTTAACTCATTGGTCCCCCTAACAAATCTTTGTTTGCATAAGCTTTCAACAATTTCACTAAAACTTGTATCTTCAAAAGCTTATTCCTACCGTTTCTCTCTATCTCCTTAATTGGCCCCACGTAACATGTTTTAAAAAGTTATATTTTCTTCATGACCTTGGTTTCAATTATATTACTTACTTGCTAATAATGACCCTCTAGGGTCCTTTAAATCACACAGACTCCTGACAGTAATAACAAATACATATTCATAAGTGATATTTTAGTTGTTTTGTGTTTTTCATTCTTTGTTTTCTTTATTAATAGACGTTATTTTTTGGAACAGTTTCAGATTTACAGAAAAATTGAGCAGTAAATAAATAGAGTTCCCATATACTTCTTTCCTCTCACACAGTTTCCACTATTATTAACATCTGATGTTAGTATATTTGCTACCATTAACAAAACAGTATTGATACATAATTTATTCAGACTTCCTTAGTTTTTACCTAATGTCCTTTTCCAAATCCAGGATCCCACCCAGGATAGAACATTACGTTTAGTAGTCAAGTCTCCTTAGGCTCCTCTTGACTATGATAGTTTCTCAGACTTTCCTTGTTTTTGATGGCTTTAACAATTTTGAGGAGTAGTGGTCAGGTATATTGTAGAATGTTTCTTTATTGGAATTTAATGTTTTTCTCATGATTATATTGGGGTTAGGGGTTTTTGGGAGAAAGATAATAAAGTGTCATTTTCATCACATGATATCAAGGGTACATACTATCAAAATGATTTATGACTGTCAATGACCTTATATCCTTGATCACTTGGCTAAAGTACTGATTTTCAGAGTTCAGGAAGGTAAAACAACTTACTTGAAGTCATGACAAAAAGTGGAAAAACCATATTAGAAGTGATCTACGCTCTGCAGTGCTTTTCCCAGCACAGAAATCTCTCCACCAGCCCAACCATGACTCTCTAGCCTTTCCTGTTTTCTACCTTTACATCATGCTCATGTCTTAGTTTTTGTAGTTCTCAATATGTTACAGTTCAGAAACTTTTCTTTATTCTTTGACCATGGTCTTCACTATGTCTATTTTAGATTTAATCTTTATATACACTTGATTTTCTTTAACACGGCTAGTTTTCCAAAAATCTGATGAGATTTCATTGATATTTCTAAGACAATCTGAGACAAATGGATCCTTGAATTTGTCCTGTTCCTTTCAGGAATTTAAATATCTCAAGAGCATTCCGAAAAATCAATACTCAAACCTTTCTAAAACATTTCTATTCCTATTTCTGTCTTCAATGTTGACAATATTCCTCAAATTGTTATGCCTATATGACTTTTATATTTTTGTTCGAAGGCAAGGAATTTCTCCTTCCAGACCAAATGCCCCTTGAGAGAGGGAAAAATATAGATAAAGCTGGAATCAGTATATCTTTCAGAAAATCTGTAGTTTTTTTTTTTTTTTTAAATCATGGATAATCAGTTAACAAATCTTGTAAGTGTTTAATGATTGTGTTCAATCATATTTGATATAATATTTTTTCTTCTTTAATGAAAAAGCTAAACAGTATTTGAGGACAAGGATGTATTCTTATATTTCATGGGTGATCCAGCTTTCCTACACACTTCTGGGTGGACTGTCACAACTTGGAGCCCTGAAGAGAACTTGGAGAAGTTGGAAACTACATTTTAATGTTTCTTTTAAAGTAGAGGGCTGGAGATGTGTGCATATATATTTTTTGAATCTCCTTCTTCGGTTTAAACCTGCTTGACACAAGTCAGAGAAAATATGGTGTTTGTGTCTCCCAAAGTATGTGTATCCCATGTTGTGTGTGTGTGTGTGCGCGTGCGCGCGCTTATGTGAGGTGCTTGGGAAGCAGAAAAGATGAACTTCCCCAAATTAGTAACAATCTATTAAGGGAACAGAAATGCATTTATATCAGTGGCTCTCAAGAAAGCCACAATCTATCTTTGCCTTGTGCATTAGTCAGCCAAAGGGGTGCTGATGCAAAATACCAGAAATCGGTTGGCTTTTAACAAAGGGCATTTATTTGGGGTAGAAGCCCACAGTTACCAGGCCATAAAGCATAAGTTTCTTCCCTCACCAAAGTTTATTGCCACGTGTTGGAGCAAGATGGCTGCCGACGTCTGCAAGGGTTCAGGCTTCCTGAGTTCCTCTCTTCCTGGGGCTTGCTTGCTCAGCAAATCTGCTATCTCTACAAGGTCAGCTGTAGACTATGAGGCTCTCTAGGCTTTGCCTCTCTCCACAAGGCCAGCTGTAGACTATCAGGCAAACAGCTTGTTTCTCTTCCCGGGGCCTTCTCTCTTTCCTCTCGACCAAGCTCCTCTGTGTGTTCATTTCCCAGGGCTCCAGCATTAAAACTCAGCATCAGAACTCCAACATCAAAACTCCAACTCACTCCTCTGCTCTACCATGTAGTTTTATCTGAGTCCCTGCCCACAAAGGGGTGGGGACACAACGTCCTATTGACGTGGCCCAATCAAAGCCCTAATCATAACTTAATCATGCCCAGAGGAACAGACCAGGTTACAAGCATAATCCAATATCTATTTTTGCAATTCATAACTATATCAAACTGCTACACCCCTTGCCTTCCACTTTTCTCTGAGTCACTTTGACTTAAAAGTTGTTTAGTTTTCATTTTTTACTTTCAAAATAGGACTGAATTCCTCAATCATTGTTGTCATGATATAGTTGATTTATGTCAATGTAACTCAACAAGAATAAAAATATTTTTCATTGAATTAAGGAATGAGTGAAGGCTACACATTTGACTTTGGGAAATACTGTTTTTGTATGTGTTGTAGTCAGGAAGTAGAAAAAGTGCAAAGCAGAATGTATGGACACTGCTTTATCCCTAAAACAATAGATTATAAATTCTAGGCTGATTTTTAATAATTCCTAGCATAAATAAAACATTAGGAAAATTAATTGGTATTTAATAATCCAATGGATCACATATATGCATTGTTACAGTGCCTCATATTTGATGTTAACTAAAACATAATGACAAAATACTTTGTATTGCTAGGCCTGTTGAATTCAGATACTTCCAGTGATTGATATCCTCAATCAATAGTTCCCTGTCTGTCCTCCCATAGACATGGGAGGTAGAATTTATTAGAAGTTTCCATAACTTTTAAAAATATAGTAACCAAGATATCAGATTAGAATAAACAGTAGTTCCATACACTATTCATTCCAGCTGCTTGGCCATTTTGGCCTCTTGTCAACTTTAGGCATGGTTGGATTTATGTAGAAATTTCTCTCTCTCTCTCTCTCTTATATATGTATGTGTGTAGAGAGAGAGAGACAGACATATATATAGATACACATCCATATATATATACACATATATAGTTTTGTGTTACAAGGTTAATACTTGTTCATTATAAAAGTAAAACAAATAATTCAGATAGGAATAAAATGGAATGTGTTATTCAATCAACCAGGAAATACCTACAATTAACATTTTGGTACATATCCTTCTACGCATATATATGCACCTCTCTATTATCTCTCCATTTACATCCATCTATTTAACTATCTTTTATAAAATAAAGATACCATACATATAGTTTTAAAGTCTTTTTCACTTATATAGTACATCTTTTCATGTCAATAAATATAGATCTATATCATTGCTTTAAGCAGATACTCTTTAATGAACTCCTCATTCAATTTTTGGATCATGGGCTCAGTTTCTCACTCTGGGGCTGGCATGAGAACCAGGAAAGGGTACTCCAATTAAGAGACCAAAAGGAAAAATCACTGCATCCATACAACATAGGTGAAGTAGGAAAGCAGTCCAGCCAGAATGTCCTCGCTCTGTGGAAAGGGAGTATATGCGTACCTCCCCTTCACACCCCTGGAACAACCCTTTTTGACACAGACTGTAGAAGTTGTTCTAGCAGTCATAAATATTTCTCACAGAGGATTGATTCTTTCCGGGGGCATATACAAAAAAGCGTGCTGCCGAGTGGAAAGGTGGTTTGTTCTGGTTAGTGACAAACTTGAAGAATTTGACAGAGATGGTAGTCAGTAGACAGTGGTAGCAGCAGCAAGGATATTAAAGAGGGGAGAGGGCTGCTTAGGCCATATCACTGTGAGGTTGATGACTGTCTTAGTCTGCCAGATTGCTATGACAAATACCACACAGTGAGTTAGCTTAACCACAGGACTTTATTGACTTAAAATTTTGAGGCTAGGAGAATTCCAAAACTGAGGCATCACAAGGCAATGCTTTCTCTCCAAAGTCTGTAATATTCTGGTGCCAGGTGCTGGCAACCCTTGAAGTTCTTTGGCTTGTATCCCTTTCTTACATCAGGCAATGTCCTCTCCTTCTTTATAAGTCCTCCTGTAATCTGCGTTAGGCCCATCCTGCTTCAGTTGGGCCACACCTTAATTAAAAATAACATTTTCAAGAGGTCCTATTTACAATGGGTTCACACCCACAGGAACACAGATTAAGAAAAAGAACATGCCTAAATTGGGATACTTAATTCAACCTACCTCAATGACACCAATAGTTGTTCCAAGAGCCATTTTCCTGATCCCGTTTCTGGACTATGGAACATGGGGAATATGAGATTTCAGCAGGCTTTTAAAATTGATTTTTAAAAAACGTTTGTGGGAAGGCTATCTCAGAAGAAAACTACCTTCCTCTGCTTCCGACTTCCTCTAAGCTGTTAGACTGAACCGCGGATAACATAAGACAATTACTAAATCATTTAACTGTCACTGAAAATGTTGATGTGCATATTATGGGGAATATTACCTCACTAATAAATTATACCTACTTCTCTTGCAGAAATAGATGACAAGAGGGTGACCAACACACAAGGAGAAGTAAGTTTTCTTATATTTTGAATAAATGTGTTCAAAATGCAATTAGCTTGAGTTGATGTGGTATATAATATGGCATAAATATTATACTGAGGTGTAAAATCTTTTTGTTTTTCTTGACTAAACAAACAGTAAAATGATGTCAAAATCTCTGTCTCTATGTTACTTTGAGTCTTTACCTATGAAATGTTAAAACCCTCTGCAAAAAATTCTAAAAGGGCAGAAAGCAGTGAGATATTTTAGGTTGTTAATATATATAATCTGCTTTTATAAATCTAAGATGAGGCTTTTTTTCACTTTTGGATTTTTAAAAACTTGGAATAAAAATAAGACATTGCTTTTAGAAGCAAGATATGATATTGATAATTTAATGACATTGTATATGACCTTCACAGGCCACGCAATGCATTGCTGGGGCCACTCAATGTTGGAATCCTGGAGCTAGAAGCTGGGGCTAGACAATTCTTACAGTGTCTCTTTGTGTTTGGAGCTATAAGCAGACCCTGAGTACAGAGTCTGAGGGAGCTGAGGTTGTCTAAGGTCTGAGTAACCAAATCCAAAGGGTTCACCAAGAAATACATCCAGATTCAAATTCAGTAGCTACTCTGAAAACTGTACCTCCCATCCTCCACATACATATGTAGAAGTTCAGTTTGAAAATAGGAGCCAGGGGAAGCTAGAGGAGCTGATAACATTGACTGTATGGAATATGAGGAAGGGATCAAATAGTGAGACCAGAAATGAAAAAATATTGATGAGGTTGTGGGAACTTAATAGTAATTCCCATGGCTACATGGATAGACATCCTGTCTTACTTAAAGAAAAAAACTTGGAAAGGACAAAATACCAAATAGTATCTTACAATATTTTTTTCTAAAATATTAGTGAGATTGTAAATGTGAAATATTTTGAAAACTAAACCCTTAATTAAATATGAAACAGTTTATATTACTTAATAAGTTTTACCACTATGTTACTAAATAAAAAAACTTTCTTGTAGAATTAATTTTCCATTTGATGTTTGGATATACTCATGGAAATAAATATGTAAGAAATCAGGAAGTGATTGCTTCTCAAAATCAACCAGATGTGACTGATACAGTGGAGGTTCACCAGAAATGTTAATCTTCCACACGTTTAGCGTTCATGTAGAACTTGGTGCAGAACATTCAATTCAGGAAAAAAAAATGTCTTGTACTATTTGCTTGGTTGATATGGATTTGGCAACTGTTTGGTTGATATATTTTCCTTTTTAATGCATTGCTTTTGCATCATATAAATATCATCTTGATGACCCCCTTAAGGGCAATTCAACTTTAAAATGCACAAGATGCCTCAAGTTCCAACTTTCTAGATTATTTCAGACTCTGTGCTGTATGCTCTTTCTAATGTACATGTAAAACCTAGAACAATCCACAATGAACATCTTGTAACTACTTACACTTGATCTTTCCCAAGCAAAAATAAATGCTCTAAACACCGAAATTCATTAAGACCCCTACCCTTGCCAACTTGAAATATAAATTAACACATTATTAAAAAGGAGTCTTAGGCATAATCTGATTGAGTGTATAGACTACAGTTTATATATATAACTTATTATAATATTTATGATATTTATATACATACATAGTTCCATATCATTATCTGTTTTTTATTCTGAAATATGTTCCTACTTTTCTCAATGCAAAATCCCTTCTTCAATAATTTAAGCACGAGTGTGCTTAGGTGAGAGTGTTAAATAGAAGTTTTGTTAGGGAAGGAAGGGCTTATCTTTTGAACATAATAAAGATTATTATCCCAACATTGTAATTCCATGTAAATGGAGATTTTAGATGGAGCATCATTTCAATTCAAGAGGGTTGCAGAGTGGTTTTACTTACTAAAGACACTCATTATCCCTCCTGAGCCACTCTACAACTGTACCCTTCTTTTTCTCTCAGATGGAAAGGGTTGATATCTTTTTCTTTTTCCTTTAAAAATAAACTAATGTTATTAGGGAAGAAAATAAAAGGAACCATTTCAAGAGTGCAATGAATGAAGGGTTTTATGGTCAAATAGACCCAATAGCTTTATATATCTGTTAAACCTCTGATGTTACATGTATGTAATTTCCCATTGATTAGAGTTCTATGCCATGACAAAAATAAATAAATAAATAAAGTTGTTTGAAGTATAGCACAGTGTTTATTTTCCTGGCAGATCTGATGGCATTGTATTTTTTTCAAATATAGGACTTTTACTTTTTATTCTTTGTCCGCAGTCACAGAACGCATCCCCTAAGCAAAGGAAGCAGAGTGTGTACACACCACCTGCCATGAAAGGTACTGTTCAGGTACTGTTTCGGGTTGTCATGAGTTTTGAACTCATGGCTGGTAGGTTATCTGTTCTTAAGGACTTTATGTTTGATCATAAGCTAGCTCTAGTCTCAGCTCTACAACTCAATAGTTGTGTGACTTCTAGCAAAACACTTTATCCATTTAAACCTCAGTTTCATTAAGGGTAAAATAGGTGGAAGAGGGTAACTAGGGATGTCTCAGAATCTCAGCTTGGAAATTCAGATGTTCCAGAATAATGACAAAAATACTCCTTTTACTCTTTCTCACAGATTTTCTTTGAAAGGATTTCCCCCCAAACTTTCATTATTCTTTTCAGTGTTGACAGATGATTATCATTTTTTTTTTTCTTAGCTTAAGCAAAGCACTGTAACTTCAATTTTGGGTAGATTTAATGTTATATATTGCCTCATTGCCTTGTAGTAGGAGTGACTCTAAGAAACCCAATCGAACTACTATTAGCTCTACATTTAACAGCTGTTGAAATGACAGCTAAGAATGCTATTTCAGATTCTGGCATTTCCCCAGAATACTTTCCCCTAAATTGGAACTGCTAAAAAAACATCTAAGTGTAACATTATTTTGACCAATATCAGTTCCAGGGAAGGCTTATTTCTCCCCCCAAAATATTTCTGACATGATTCAGAGTCCAATCCAGTAGCTCATGTTCCAGCCAGGCGCTTGGGCCATTGTCCCAGTGGTTCATCATGCTGTTACCAGCTCAGCTTCATCTGCAGGAGAGGCCAGCTGAGCAGCTTCCTCTGAAGTCTGGAGAGATGTCTAAATTGGGAGTGAAATTTTCCACCCTGTATTCTCCCTAGATTTGGAGCCTTTTCAGGGAGATGGGATATAAATGGAAACATTAATAGCTACTTTTGGTAAACTTCCTTCCTGTACAGCTAGACAGCACCATGTTTGTTTGCTCATAAGACTGTAGTAAATAATACAATCATCAGCATTGTCATTTATTCTAGGGCAATTTTTAAGACTATTAAGCATCCTTCTTTAAAGATAAATGCAATTAAGTTGATATTTTTCCCATTGTAAGTGATTTTGTGCTTTCAAGGCACATGGGTTTGGCATGAATGGGCAACAATGACAGATATATGTTCACTCATTTAATACTTCTGTTCTATTTTGGGTTAGCTTAACTAAATAAATATTGCTCTCATGTCCTCAGAGAATATAGTATTATTTTTTAAGGAAAATCTTAAAGTCAAGGCCCCAAGGGCTCATGATTTTCATTATATTTAGCTCTCATAAAACATAAGAATGTGGGATCCTAACATTTAGGGAAGTTAGTCATCTAACATTTTCACATATAACCTTACTATTGTCAAGCCCTCCAAGATGGTCCATTCAGTGACAGTCATTTCTGGTCATGTGTTAAAGGCTTGAGAAAGCACAGTAATTCTTTCAAAAGGCTATCAGAGTGGCTTTAGGTCTTCATTTATAGCCAGCAAATATCTAGCTAAGTCTCCTGCTTACAATAAAAGAAAAGAGAAGGCCAAATCCATGTGTTTTATTTGATCTACCTGTCTGTAAGAGCTAGAAATGAATATTTCAAGATAAAAACAGTTGTAACCACTGGTACATTGTGAGCACATTAAGAAACTTCAGTTATGAGAAGGATGAGTGAGCAAAAGAAATTGTATTGAGATACTAAATACAATAATACATTTGCTCTGAAATGTAGAATTCTTTAAATTACAGCAGAGCATGCAATTATTGAGTGTAAAAGAGTTTGCTGGGAGAGACTAACAGCTCTGAAAAAAAATCACTATGATTAGAAGGCCAACTAGGGCTTCAGGAAGTCTCCATAGAAGCTGTTAAGGGCACCTCCACCACCACAAGCTGGAATCGTTCCTTCCCTTCTCTTACTAGATTGTGGGGAGATACTGGGTACAGAGTGGCAGGAGGGGAGAGATAGAGATTAAACTATGCTGTTAATCTATTACATTAATTCACAGACAAACTAATATCCTATCTGCTAAACTCACTTGTTTTTCTCTGTCACTGGTGCTAATGGCTTCTTCAGGTTTTAGGAAACAGACATAACCAGCTTACTTCTTGTGATGTCTGTTTGCTAGGAAGGTGCTAGGGGAAGCAATGAAGCTGAGGCAGCCTTCTTAACAGGCACACTAACAGGACTGCTATGCTGATGGCTCCCAAATTCATAACTCTAGTCATGACGTTATCTCCTGAACTTCAGACTCCCATTTCCAAATACCTACTGAACATCTTCACTGAAATGTTATTAGGCTTCTCAAATTTATTATGTCCAAAACCAAACACCTTGGCTCCTTTGCTAGTTTTCCCTCTCTCAATAAGTTGAACTTACCTGTTATATTAGTCAGCCAAAAGGGGTGTTGATGCAAAGTACCAGAAATCTGTTGGTGTTTATAAAGGGTATTTATTTGGGGTAAAAGCTTACAGTCACAAGGTCCTAAAGAGTCCAGCTCAAGGTACCATAAGAGGTACTTCCTCACCCAAAGTCTGTTGCCATGTGTTGAAACAAGATGGAAGGCAATGTCTGCTAAGGTTCAGCCTTCCTCTCTCTCTTAAGGCTCCCTGGTCCCAGCTACTCCCAATCTCAGCTGTAGGCTGGAGGACTCATTTCTTCCCCGGCTCAGCTGCTCTGCTCTCTTCACAAGTCAGCTGTAAACTTATCAGGCGAAAGGCTCATCTCTCTTTCTGGGGCCTCTGCTGTGTCTATGGAGCTGTCTCTCTTCCTCTGTGTATCTTTTCTGTGTGTCTACTTCTGTGTGAGAGTCTGTTTTATCAGCCCACCAAGGGAGGTGGGGACTCAACCCCCTGCATGCCCTAATGATGTGGTCAAATGAAAGCCCTAATCTGATTTAATCAAGTAAATGTAAAGCCTTTGAATTAAAATCAATCAAAGGGTATCATGCCCAGAGGAACAGACCAGTTTACAAACATAATCAATGTCTCTTTTTGGAATTCATAAATAATATCAAACTGCCACAGCTGTTGAGAACAAAAACCTTTGCATAATCTTAGACTCCTTTCCCTTATCCAATCCATCATCTGCTCCTTAGTCTAACTTCAAAATACACTCCTCATCAGACCACTTTTCATCTCCACATTGCTGCTTTCTTGTCTGATCCAACATTTATTTCTTGCCTGGACTGCTGAAGTAGCCTTCTTACTGGTTTCCCTGCTTCCACTCTTGCCTCTCCACGATCTATTTTCCACATAGATGTCAGAATAATTCTTCTAACCCCAAACATGATCAGGCCATTTTCCCAATCAAAATCCACCAATGGCCTCCATCACATTCAGAATAAAATGTAAGCTTACAAGTCTTTGAATGACCTGGCACCCAATCTCCCTCTCTAATCTCATCTCCTTTCATGCTTGTTCAGTGGATCCAGATTCACGGATTTCTTTGCTATTTTTTAAACATGGAAAGCACATTTACATTTTCAGGCCATTTACATTTTCCATTTCCTCTGCCTGGAATGCTCTTTCCTCAGTGGCCTCATGGGTAACTTAGGTGATGTTACCTCCTCAGGAAAGTTTCCCTTTCCTGACTGGCCTAAACACAGCAACTGCTTCTTCCATTTTCACTGTCTGTCTCCTAATGCTGTCTATATTTTCCCATAGTAGTCATCATCGTGTACCTAGCATGAGGCTTCCATGGCCATAGTATTGTTCACTTGAGTATGCCTAGCACCTACAGCAGTACCTGGCACATAGGTACCCAATAGACAATTGTTGAATAACTGAACTAGAATGAACTGGGAATTCCAGTCACATTGTCACCTTAGAAGCAGGTATCTCTTGATCCTTTCTCTTGTGACAGTCATACTTGTGACTGCTTCTTATTCTCTTTGCCAGGTACTCCTTCCGCTCCTGTGTTCCTACTTACCTATATGCTTCTGTTTTTTTCTGTTTACTTTGTTGCATTCTTATCTGATCAAAGAAAAAAATCTCATTTGGTCAATTAGTTACCATCTAGTATGGTGCATCAGTTGGGCTGGTTTCTTAAGAAAGGTCACCTGATAGACCACTGGCCGTTAGGTGGTTGCCTTTGGCTACTGTGTGGTTCGTAGATAAATTAGTTTGTGGGAGATGTGCAGGATCATATGATACAAACACGGGAATGTAAGTAGAAAGAGTTGGACCTCACTCCTTTCTTCAGAGGTGTTTCCTACATCATAAAGCACATTTTTACCTAGAAAATAATGATGGAACTAATGCTCACTCTGACCATCTTTCTATTCACAGAATTATAGGCACTCAAAGTTGGCAAGGACTTTAAACATTAACCAGTGCAACTATCCAGTGATGACTGAATTTTCTCTATTGCATTTAACCTCAGCGTACTACATTGTTTCTCGAGGATTCTAATATATTAAGCCTGGGATGGAGCCAGATAATAAAAAATTCCAGGTGATTCTGATATAGCAGGTTTACAGATTAACTCAATTCAGATATCCAATCACCCACTTAACATTCCTTTCTTGTGTCATAGGTAGGTATGCCATGGAAATCTCAAAAGTAACATGTTCAAAACTGAGCTTTCAATCTTCCCCACACCAAATAAATTTCTCCTCCACTGTTTCCCATCTGTCTAGGTGCTAACTCCAGAGTTTTGGGAGTCCCCAGTTGCCTTTCCCTTCCTTCACCCTCACTTTCCACAACAGGCCAGCATCAGGTCTTGTGTACTGCAGTCCCTTAGTATCTTTCCCATCTACCCTCTTCTCTCATCCTCAATGCCACCACCATGATTTTAGTCACAATCATCTCTTTGCCAACATATAACTAACTAGTAACCCTCCATCCAGTTTTCTTCTCTCCTCCCATTGTTTTCTACACTACAGCCAGTGAGATTTTAAAAATACAAACGTGATCATGTCACTTCCTAGGTTAAAAATCCTTCAATGGCTCCCAACTACCCTTAGAAAAAAATCCCTATTGCAGAATAAAGTTTTCAAAGCTCACTACCCTTTGACTCCAATCTGCCTCTCATCCCCTCACTCACTGGGCCTCAGCTTCACTGGCATTCTTTCAGCTTCTGAATGTACCAAGCTCTTTCCTGTTTCAGGGCCTTTTCATATGGTCTTCTTTAAGCCAAAATGTTCTCCTTCCTTTTCTTCATTCTTCATCTGGCTAACTCCTACTCATCAGTCAAGCTCTATATCAGGGGTTCTTAACCTTTTTTGTTCCACAGACCCCTTTGCCAGTTAGGTGAAAACCATGGACCCCTTACTAAGTCCATACTATACTGTGTATTATTTAATAAATATATCTCACCAGCACCAACACGTCCCCACGAGAAAAATGTTTTTTTGAATTTCAATTCAAGCTCATGGACCCCTTGTTAAGAACCCCTGATCTTTATTTAAAGGTTAGTTCCAAAAAGCTTTCCTTAACCATCCACTCTGAACTCTCTATAGTTATAAATCTCTGTTGATCCTCTCCAAGCTATAAATTCTTTATAGATCCTTCATTTTTTTCATTGCATGAAATATATCTCTTTATTTAATGTATGTCTCTCCAACTAGACCAGAAGCGATCTATATAGCAGCATAACCGGTGTTTACTTTGTTCACAACAATATCTGTAGGATTTAACATGTTTGTGAAGCAAGCAGTGTGCATAAATATATTTTTAAAATGAATTTTAAAAATACACCAATATTCTAGTGTTGATAAATGAACCAATTCCTGAGGAAAGACTACTTTCTCTCTGGGCACTCTGGCTATTAGAAAGCTTTTTTCTATATTGAGGATCCCACTCATGGATTCTTGTATATTTTGTTGCTATTGGTGGCTAATTTTTAAGTATTTGAAGACATTCATCAGATCCTCGTCTTATCCTTAATTTTCTTAATTTCCAAATTAAAATATCTAGACTCTAATTATGCCTGGCATTTAGTCCTTTCACATTCATTCTTGATCTCCTAAAAAACCCTCCACTTTGCCAATATTATTGCAGTAAGACATCATTCAAAATAAACCTAATTTTTAAGGTGTGGTCTGACCAGAGTGGAGACTTCAACTATGCCTGTTACCTCCTTCATCTCAGACAACTGTTCTATTAATGCAACCCCAAATATCATCAGTTGTTTCTGGCAGCTACACACTGTTGACAAATAGTGTGCTTATATAAATTAAAAACTTGCAGGCCTTTTCATGTTCTGCTTTTAAGCCAAATCATTCACTATCCATTCCCCATTTTAAGATTATCTCTTTTTTTAAAAACCAAAAGGCAAAACTTTGCTGTCATCTCTGAGTCTCTTCTTTTTAGATCACGCTATTATATCAGCATGTCATGATATTTCTTTACCTGAGTGTATCATCCATTCTATTTTTTTTAATCTCAGTTGTGTATCATCCACAGATATGATAAACTTATCTTTTATATTTTTTTATCTAAGTTCTTAATAAGAATATCAAACAGAGCACGGCTAAGATAGAGGGTCCTGCAACATATCTCTCTCTCTCTCTAGATGACACCAATCCCCTCAAATGCTACTATTCAATAAGTTATCAAATCTACTAGCCCTATCAGGATTCCATTCCTTAACACCAAAGGATATCATGGGCACTTGTGTGAAAACATTTGTATTTCAGATATTTTATGTTGATCACATTTCTTCATCTATAGAGATGAGTCATAAATTTATAATGCATATAATGCAAAAAAAATGACAGACTGAAGTTTGCATAGAAAACAGGCTTACTTTTATATTCTGATTACCTAAGTGGAAAGTTCTGAGGATTATCAGAAAAATGACAGCTGACTACCCATATGCATTTTTTGGTGTTTATAGGATGCTGAGCCCTGTAATTTAGAGAAGAGCCGATTAAATTATTGTTGGATAGCTTGAATCATGTTTTCAGAAAAACAAAGCAGGCTTGAATCTTGGGACAGGAAATGGCTGACTCACTTCCACCCCCACTTTATTGTGTGTGTGTGCTTTACTGGAATGCAAATGCCTTCTACTGAAGAGAGTAAAGCAAGTGCTATCGATTTAAAAGAAAGTCTGAACATTAAACACAGCAGCTGACTGAAAAATGGCTTTGTATAGCAGGGCCCATTAGTATTATATTACCATTCTTAATGTATAGCAAGTCAGAGTTTTCATTTACTTCTGATAAATACCTTCTTTCTCCTTCCATTCTTTGTGATTTCCTGTAAAAGAAAATTTTAACTACTTCAGTGTCCAGACATTGTTCTTCTGATATGCCAAATAGGAGTTAAAATACAGCAACCATTCAAAGAAGACCTAAGTTTTGTTGCCCTCTCAGGCTCTGATCTTGATATTTTATCTTAAATCAGCCTCTTTTCATTAAAAAGCAATAAATGCAAATAAGGAATAACCCAGGCAGGGAAATAAATAAAACCAGCCAAATAAGAAGCCTAAAATGGCTTGAAGGGTGGTAGGGCAGCAAGGATGTAACATGCACTATCAACTGAAGGGATAATCTTCAAGTCAGGGAGAGGTGCTCCTCATGAAGGTTCCATAGGACCCAACAGGAAAGGACACAGGCTTTGGCACATAAGTGTTCAGGGCTCAAAACTTAGCACTACCACTTCTCAGATGCATGAACTTCAGAAAGTCACCCAGTTAACCTAAGTCTCTGCTATCTCTTTGGGAAAATGATGCACAATGTGTAAATGTGTAAACAGCATGCTTAGAACAGGCACACAAAATGTGGAAAACATTTTGATTACTCGACCCCTGGAATACGAGGCGGGCACACGCCTCCATTTCCACTGAGCCTGGCAGAATGGAGGAATGAAGGATGTGTAGGGATAGAGGAAGGGTAAAGGGGCTTGGAGAAGGGAATGGCTGTCAGAGTATTGCTCTCATTCCAGTGGGAACTGAAAAGTCAGGTTTTGAGGTGGCTGGTTCTAAAAACCATGTAGGTTATCAAACCTTGCAATTTTACACTTTTATTTAGCACCAGCCTAAAGCAGATTTGGATTTTGTTAAAAATATGTCAAAGATAAACTCGTTTTTCCTTCACTTCACATATCTCCTTTCCTCAGACACTATGTCCTCTTTTCCCAGCTAACTAATATCTCTCCTACAGGTATTAGCGTTAATAAATCTTGCATTTCAAAAAAGCCTAAGACCAAAATTAATAAGGGTTACTAGGAATTATGAAGTACTAAAGCAGATTATACAATAAATATTTCCAGTCAGAAAGTGAGCAGGAAATCATACCCCATAAGTCAGGTCTATGAGTAAACCTAGCTAAATTAACAGTGATGATGTCGAATTGTGATCAGTTGTCTATTTCTGATTTCAAGCCTCTTACTATTGTGACTCAGAAATAGTTTCCTATCCTTATCACCCTCTCCACAATGAAAACAGAAGGCAGGAATAGCAGGTAGCAAGATCTTTTATCTTCTCCTCATTAGCCCATCCCCAACACAATGCTTTCTTTTTCTTTTTAACATTTTTGTCCCTCTGTAGGTGTTCTCCAGGTATTCATCACACTTGCCCTTCTAAATCCTGGCTATTTTGTTTGTGCTGGCTCAGTTTATTTACTGCATAGGGTGGGGCTTATTTATGCAACTTGAAACATTTAACAGATTTCTAGATAACAAGGAACATTCTAAATATATACAAGTTCTTGCTTATTTCTGTTTTTCAGACAAAGCATGCTTCTTTTTCCATATCCACTTTCTTAACATGTCTTTAATTTCTTCCACGGAGTTTTATCTTTCCTCATGTCTTTGAAAGCAGAGGGCAGTTCAGGTTGAGAACTAATCTGGGAATGTACCTTTCTTGAAAGTTAGTAAGATGTCTTTTTTTTTTTCCCCCACCCTAAGATCAACATTGAGAGACAGTGAAGCAAAAGGAAAATGCCAAAAAGCATGAGTGAATTTCATATTTTTTAGTTTTGTCATAGATTATTAATTAAAAAGCTCTAAAGGCTTTTTAATTAATGAATTATATCACAAATTTGAATTTTGGGACAAATAACTCCATTAATGTCA
>JAQZBX010063225.1:0-16734 GCA_029593785.1 Cabassous unicinctus | reverse complement strand
AAAAAAAAAAAAAAACTTCACTCCAAAAACAAATTCTTTTATCTATTAAAATTTAAAATGCACATGACTTTGACTCAGCAACCCTACTTCTGGGACACTATAGCCTATAGAAATAAGTATGAACAAGGAGAGAATTGTTTATAATGAAAAAAAAAACAACTGGAAACAATTTGAATGTCTTATAGGTTGAATTGTATCTCTCAGAAAGATATGTTTAAGTCCTAACCCCCAGAACCTGTGAAAGTGACCTTATTTGGAAATAGGGTTGTTGCAAATGAAATTAGTTAAGTCAAAATGATGTCATATAGGAGTAGGGTGTGCTCTTAATCCAGTATGAGTGCTGTCCTTATAAGAAGAGGAGAAGAGAGGCAGAAATTGAGTTATGCCGCCACAAACCATGGAATGCCAAGGATTACCGGCTACTGCCAGAAGTCAGAGAGAGGCATGGAACAGTCATACAGTATTCAGAGAGAACATGGCCCTATCAACACCTTGATTTCAGGCTTTGTCCCCAGAACTGTGAGAGAACAAATTTCCTGTTGTTATAAGGCATCTAGTTTGTGGTAATTTGTTATGACAGCCCTAGTAAACTAAGACAATGTCTACCAGCAAATTACATGTGAAATTATGGCTATATCAGCTCCATAGAATTACACTGTTCAATACAGTAGTCACAAGCCACATGTGCCTATTGAGGACTTGAAATGTGGCTGGTCAAAATTAAGATGTGCCATAAGTGTAAAATACACACTGGATATTAATAAATTAGTATGAAAATTAATTACATTAGTAACTTTTTCTATTAATTAATCTTAGATATGTTGGGTATAATAAAACATAATATTAAAATTATTTTTCCTATTTCTTTTTAAAAATATGACCACTAGAAAATTTACAATTACATTTGTGGCTTACATTATATTTCTGGCGGACATCACTTCTGTAGTTCAGGAGCCCTCAATTTTTTTCTAAAAGGAATGCTGGCTTCCACCAGAGCGAACAATACAAAAGAGAGCAAAATGGAAGCCACGGTATTTTTTTGATGGAGCCTGTGGAGTCACACGTCCTTGTTTTCACAATATCCTATTGGTTTGCACGTCAGTGCTACTCAATGTTGGCGGAGACTGCACAAGCGCATGAATACCAGGAAGTAAGAATCATTAGGCACTATCTTGGACGGTGGCTACCATGCAATTGTCCACAAATATTTCCAGAGACAACTGTGGGCATAACCTAAATCTAGCTGGTTTTACAAATGGAAATTTAAAACATTCTAGTTTTGTTAGTTGCTGCACTGCAGGAAAAAACATATGTGTATTATATTAAAAGCATACTTAACTATAACTTGTCAAATATATGACAACCAACAAATCAGTGCTTTTAAAACACTTAGAGAATACAGGGTATTTTGCACCAGTAAATTATCTATCTGTATAAGCCATGTGCTCAAGGCAATAAATACAAGAAGCCAAGCATTAGATGAAGAAAAGTTACATTGTAAAAGTAAACTGCTTTGGATTACTACATACTTAAAAGTGGTCTAGTATAGAATGCACAAAAATGCTATCAGGCACAACATTTGGTAAAAAACCAGGTTATTAAACAGTATGTGGGATATATTTTTGGAAAAAAAAAATACACTCATAGAAAAAAGATTGGAAGGATATATACTGATATTAACAGTGGCTATCTCTGGCTATTTGGTTTATGTATTTGTTCCTGCAATGTCCACAGTGAATATGCATCACTCACTTTTATAATAAGAGTCATATAAAAATGCCCATCATGTGTTTCCCTGGCCTGCATTAATGTATTTGTTCCCTATATTGCCTTTTGAAAAATTTTGCTTGAGATCTATCAATCATTCTTACAAACCCAGAAAGGAGAAGTTACCTGTTCTAACCTTTATTCCTGAGGCTATTAGAAGCTAATTGTGAAACGGTGAAACAAGAGGTAAATTTCATTTATATTAACTTACTTTGATGCTCACTAAGGTCAAAGGTAAAGGTTTTGTCTCTTTCTGGTCCATAAAATATGGATTGCTATTTTCAAAGTACATCAACAGTGGTAATAGCTATTCCCATTAGTCAGTCATATAAGCTTATGAAATATTGACATGATAAAACAATGCAACTGAGAAAAAAACCAACAGAGCACACGTTTTATTGACAAATAAATGCAAAGGTTTAAATCCTTTCTCACCACCTTTATACCTGATTGGCAAGTTATCAGAAAAATGAAGATTTAAGCTAGCCAAGATCAATGATTTCAAAATGATTCTTTAGTGCTCCATCAGATAAAAATACAAATTCAATCCAATCCTAATTCATATTTGGGTTCATGCCACTTTGACAGTTACATTTTATGGAAAAATGTACTTTAATTTTATATTCAAACCTTTTCCCAGCTTTTCTTAGAGAATTCACTTTTTAATTTATGATACTTCCTTGCTCAATTCCATCTTCATTCACTTTTAGAGACTTTGGAAAGATAAATAACTGACATACTCTGCCATTCATGAGTAATGTACTGCCTATAACTTAAGAAAATAGGTAACCAAAGAGATATATTTGTTTTTTAAATAAATATGTATCATATGTATAAGTAATAAAATAATAGTAAAGTATAAATATGTTATAAAATGCTTTCCTATTTTACAGAGATTAAATTATATACAGAAATATATTGTTAGGTCATATACATTTAAAGAATGAAATACCTTAGTTGTGTCTTGCGCTGAATATAACTATCTATCATTGTAAAACATGCAAGATAAGTCATATGTTTATATTCTTTGCTACTTTCATTTATATCCAATGGGAAACATTTTCTTTTATTGGCAAAATATTATGTGCCATCACAACTCCAGTCAACAAAAAAACTTGAAAAGCAAGGATATCTCTGTGCAGCACTTAAAATTTTTCTCCAATTTATAGGTCACAGCATAATGAGCACCCTTTAAAAAATAATAACAGTAATCATTTACTGAGTATTCTCTATGTGCCAAGCACACTAGTGGGTTCTTTGCATATATTATTTCATTTAATCTAATAACCACCTGCTAAGGCAGAAAATATTATCTCCACTTTACAGATGAAGAAATTAAGAGAGGTAAGTAGTAGAGCTCACATCAGTCTTAACCTAAAGCCTATTTTCTTAACTAGAAAATTAGTGTGTAGACTGTATACTTGTGCCCTCTATGCTTGCCTCTCAGCTATGTATAGCTGGGATCATAAACAGATACCACCATTCACCTAGTAGCCAAGTACTCAAATCGGAATCAGAGACTGGAAGTTTAACACAGCCTCTATAGGAACTACCTACCAAAGCCAACTTTAAATAAATTTCAAACATTTCACATCATCTATTTCTTCTCTATATCTGAATACAGGCATTGAACTTATAGGCATGGTCAAGAATTGCAAATTCTATTACCTTGAGTTAAACAAACTCTGTTCTTCCTCTTAGTAATTTGGATTCGATAAAAAGCAGAGAAAAAAAATAGTGGACATAAAGATGATTTCCTGATATTCATCCCACCTCAACTGACTAAGCCAATCATGGTAATTCTGTCCCCTAAGTCAGTAAGTGTTTTCAACTGGCAATGAGATGTATCTGGAAAATTTGATGTGGGGACAGGGCACCCTAGGCAAACTTTTCTTCTCATAAGACAGAATCACTGGAAGAGATAGTCTTTTTTCCCCTCTAGTTTTTGTTGTGGTTGGATAGGAAGCTTAGAACTTCCAAAAACATCTTGCTTCCTGATGGAGATAAAGCTAGACTGAGAATGGTATTGCGAAGGGATGGAAAGAGCCTATATTCCCTGACATCACTAAACCACTAAGAACACCAGACCTAGAATTTGTCCAAACTCTGGAATTCTGTTAAGTGAAATAATACATTTTCTATTTTTAAAACTAGCATGAATCATACTTATGTTACTTGCAGCCAAAAGCATCCTATTTTATCCCACTGATAACCAAATAATGGTCACATACTTGAACATTAAAGATCCTTCTTAATTAGCTAGTGTTCCAATTAAAATGACTGTGTAGCAAATTACCACCAAATATAGTGGTATAAAACAACCAGTGGTATAAAACAACAGATCACAGATTCTGTGGATCAGGAATTTGGACAGGGCAAACACCGTGGCCTTGCAGTTCTTGAAGTACTCAAATACTGAAGCTGGAATCATCCAAAGGCTCATTCACTCACATGTCACATGGTTTTGCTGGCTATTGACTGAGACCTTAGTTGAAACTGCTGGCTGGAACACCTACCCGTGTCTTATCCATGTGGCCTGGCTTCCTCAAAACATGGTGACTGAGTTCCAAAGGTGAGAATCCCAAGAGAGAAAGAGAACCAGGCAGAAGCCACATCACCTTTTATGAACTAACTTCAAAAGTCAACCAGTGTCACTTCCACCACATTCTGTTGGTCAATTCTATTAGTTACCAATTCTACCCAGTTTCACGGTGAGGAAATAAAGGAATGACATTAACATATTGTAAGAACATGTTGTATAGGATATATATTTGTGTGGTCATCTTTGAAAAAATACAACTTGCCATAGCTTAATTTCTGGCCACAATAATTCACTTCTCTAATATTTGCAAAATGCATACATTCTTCTCATTATATCCTCAAGTCTCATTACAGAATCAGCTCAAAGTCTTGTCATCTGAATCAGATCCAGGTGCAGAGGAGACTCTTCAGATATACATCCTCCAGTATATCCAGGTGAAGAGAAGTATATTCCTCTTCGCCTAAAAACTTGTGAACCAAAGAGACAAGTTACCTGCCCCTGATATATCCAACATTCAATGTTGGGACAGGAATAGAATAATGGTTAAGGGCAGTTCTATTCAAAATGAGGAAAATGGGAGACGTGCCATAGTCACTGTTTCAAAGCAGTTCTGAAATTCAACCAGGTATATACTGCCATTCCTTGATTAGATCTTAGTCCTGGGAATTGGTCCCCATAGCTCTTGATTCCACCTTCTGGGTCAGACTTCTATCTCCAAACTTGGTAGCCAATGTTATCGCTGCATAGTTTTCTCAAACTGCTTCCTTTCCCTAGAAGCTTTAGAATCTAAAGGCTTCTTTTCACTTTGTATTACTGTCTCTGTTCCTTTCAATCCAATCTGATATAATTCTTTTAAAAACTACATGTGTTTCTTATGAACTAATTTATAATCCACTCCATTAGACAAAAGCCACACCCACAAATCTCTTCCAGGTAAGCCTTTCTCTAAATTGGGCTTCCCATAAAATGGTGTGAGACAATGCCTTTAAGATTCTTAAAAGCCCTATTGTTTGTTTGAGGCACTACCTTATATCTTTCTGAGGTCTTAACAAAGGGTTTTACAGCCATATTCTGGCTTTTATCTTTGGATGATGTTTTCCTGACAGTTTTCTGGATTTGATCAACACCTGGAAAACATTTTCTAATTTGAAAATCTTAGAGTCTAGGAATGAGAAACATTTTCATTTAAACTTGGGACAGCCTGGATCCTTTATACTTCCTCTAAATTTCACTTGAAAACTGAACAATATTATTATGTACATTTTCTATTTTCCTTGTTACTGCAGGTGGCAGTGTCAATAAACTTTCATAACAATAAACTCTACATAACAAGGGTCTCTGCCCTTCAGCTTCCAATATAATTTTTCTCACTTTCTTTTAAGACATCACCAACAGTCTCTTTGAGGGCCATCAGCCCTCACTACCCTTAAGTCCTATCAAAATCCAGCAGGTCTACACTAACAGTATAGTGGCCCTTCCAATTCTACCTATTGCTATAATCCCAAAGCCTTTTCCACATATTTTAGATTTTTGTTACAGGAGCATTCTACTTCTGATACCAAAATATATTCTTGTTGGTATAGCTATAACCCAAATTACCTTCAAAATTTACTGATAAAAAACAATCAGCTAAGACAGGACACAGCAAAAACAGCTTTTCCTTGCTCCACAATTATAGGGGTATCAGAAGGAGAGTCAAAGGCCGGGGGCCTAGAATCATCTGATGGCTCACAGGTCTTGGCTGCTGGCTTAGACCTAATCTCAGGCTCTTAACTGGGACACTAACATATGACTTTTCCATGTGACCTGGCCTTCTTTTGAACATGTTGCCTGGGTTCAAAAGGCAAGAGTCTTAAGAAAGACTGAGGACCAGGCAGAAGCCATTTCACCTTTATGAACTAGCCTTGGAAATCATCCAATATCCCTTCTGCCATACTTTATTGGTTGAGCTACAAAATTCCACCCAGTTTCAAGAAGAGAGAACAAAGACCCCACATCTTGATAGAAGTGTGTCTATATAATATTTTAAGAAGAGTATGCAAAATGTAATATATATATATATAGATATGCCATTATGGAAAATATAATCTGCTGCAGCTAACAAGGAAATCTGTTTAATTAGGGTTAACTTTATCCTTGTAACTTCAATCTATAAACAGTCCCAAACAAGATCGTTGAATAAAATACACTGGCTTGAGGGAAGACCTGACTCTGACCACTGACTGGGTCATCTAGAACAAGGTGCTATCTGTTACTAGGCCTCAATATTCTTGTTTGTAAAAGAGATTTTTTAAAAATTAGATGACATCTAAAGTTCTTTCCATGTCAAATATTCTATAATTCATTCATTTAAAAAGATGAAAATATGTTTTCTACCACTTGGCTATCTGTGTGATCTTTGTTACTTAACTTTGCTTAAACATCGGTGTGCTTAACTGTGAAATGGGTTTAATAACAGTATTTATGTCATACGGTTGCCATAAAAATGAAATGATATATGTAAAAAGGTTTAGAATAAAACCTGGAAATATTATAAGTACTCAAGTAATGTTACCTAGTACATAATAAGAGTATTCAATCACATTTTGAAAACCACATACAAGTTTCACCATTTGGGAAACATTTAAGTTACAAAAGAAGCTATTTTTGTTAAAATTTTAAATCAATATGCTATAGACACAGTCCAGATATGTCTAACACCAGTCTCAAATAAATGTGAATAGAAATTTTTCTTTTCTGTTATTTTTAATAGAAAATATTTATTGGTGCCAGGCTGGTGTTAAAGATTTACATGCATTTGAGGCTTATATCAACCCTATAAGGTAGTTTTTAGAATTGGAAATTACTACCCTAACTCACCCTGTGAAATATTACTTTCTACACCACTATAAATTCTCTACATTTTTAATACTTTTTACGTTCCTGCACTACCAGATATACCATGTGAAAATGTTTAAGAGAGATACTGCAGGTTATTAATAGACATCATTAGTAATAAACTGTAATGTTAATTTCATGTCCCAAATGCCTCTTATCTTGCTCCTGGTTGAAAAGAATTCCTTGTCTGGCCCTCTCAGCCTCACATCACCCACAAAGCACAGCCAGGGATTGGTTCCCTTTCTTCAAGAGTTAGACAATATAAAGAGGAATAGGAAACACAACTTTTTAAACGAGAGTTTCTAAAATAAAAGTTTCTAAAAAGGGGGTGCACACAGAAAAATCCCTTATCAAATGACATCCTTATTCTAATCATTAGATATCACACCTTTTGGATTACCATGCTCTTTTTAAAAATATGAAATTGTTTGAAAGATTAAACCAGTTTCTTGACCCAGGACTTTTCAGTGCTAATGTTTGTTAAGAACCTCCAAGAAGGGTCCACGAGGCACTTTCCATATCTATTTAATCTTGAAACTCATTTTTTTCTGCTAGACTAATGTTTATTGGAATACAATTCAGGGATTGTTGGGATGGACTTATCAATAATATACCTCTTCTTGTCAGTTAAATCAGCTGTGGAAATGATCATTTTGATATTGAAAGAGCATAAGGGGAATTGGGGCACTTCCAAAGAGGACAATCCCAGATTGTATGGCATGTTGCAGCACTCCAGATACCAGTTATCAGCAGGAAGGCACGAATGCCAGGCATCTGGGCTAAAGAAGCATAGAAAGGCAGGAGGAGGCTCCCTCAAAAGAGTTCATCTTGCTTCACTCTATTTTCTTTGATCCTACAAACTTCTGTAGGCTGCTCAATTCATTCAACATGTGAACTCTAAAATGCTTGACCCATGGACTTCACCAGTGCTGGTCCTTACTCATCTTTGTACTACAGAATGTGAACTATCATCTCTAAAATGTGAAGATATGTACTAAGTCAGTGGTGGCAGATAGGTCTCATTCTACTTTTCAATGCAGATCAATCATAATGGTTTCCATCTGTTTTCATTAATAATAATAATTAAAAATTTGTGTGATCTCATTTTTGGTCTGATGGGAAAACATGCCACTACAAACACCAAGGTCTGTCTTGGGTTTAAGTGGGAGAAGTGGCAACATATGACTTCTTATCTACCATACCATCCTTAGCTGCTCATTAAATCCTGACAGTTTCTGATGCTGAGCTGGTAAGTCCATGGGCTGCTATTCTCTAAATGCTGTTCCAATATTTTCAATGGGAGGAGGAAAGTAGTAAGAGGACTCTAAAAGGTAAACATAAAAGATGACATTAAAGCTTTGGATAGAAACATTTTATTCTTCCTTCTGGAATAAGAATAAATGACATCATATATATAGGAAATTTAAGAGATACCAAGCTCTCCAGATAAAGAATGATATCTTTTGTCATAAAGTATTCATTCACTCAGTATAATAGATGCTATCCCTTGTTGATGTTTCAAAATGTTCCATTTGATTAAATATAGTAACTTTATTAGCTTTGCTCAGCTTTTCACAATCAATTTTGCTCTATATGGCTGTTGAGTCCAAATAAGACAGAGAGGGATTTGTCAAGTATTTTTAAATTCAAAAAAATTACATGAAACCACCATTAGATAGATATCTTCTTAAAATAAAATTGACTTGTGATATGTCTACTCTACTTGCTTTTAGGCAAATTTCCTAGAGAAATGGACCTTGAAATCTGGCAGATTCAATGTTATAACAGCCTAATAGTGAAGGAAAGCTCACGTCAGACAAAAATGTTTTCAACTAACATTAGAACACTTGGAAATTTTTTGTATATAGGATTCCCCTGCACCTAACTACTAGATGAGTTTTTAGAAAATATACATTGCTCTTCCAAACAATGAAAACCTGTGATTAGTCACCCTCTGACTTACAGGTTTATTCATTAGTTCATTCAACACATAAAGCTTCGGTAGCACATATACTAAAATTAGAACAGTACAGAGAAGATTAGCATGGCCCCACCACAAGGATGACACACAAATTCATAAAGCATTCCATACTTTTGGTTTCTTACACTTCACACCCAAACCAAAAACAACAAAAGAAAAAATACATAAATGGGACCTCACCAAAATTTTAAAAACTTCTTTTCTTCAAAGGACTTTATCATAAAGGCAAAATGACAACTTACACATGGAAGAAAACATTTGGAAGCCATATATCCAATAAAGGGTTAATATCCAGAACATGTAAGGAAATTCAACTTAACAGCAAAAAGACAACCCAATTGAAAAATGGGCAAAAGACTTGAACAAACATATCTTCAAAGAAGATATACAAACGGCAAAAAATACATGAAAATATGTTCAACATCATTAGCCATCAGAGAAATGCAAATCAAAATCTCAGTGAGATACCATTTCACCACCATTGGAATGACTGCTATTAAAAAAATACACGTAGAGATCCAAGGGGGCAGAGCAAGAGTGGCAGAGCGCACTTGTCCTCCAGAAGTGGTGGGAAGACAGGAAGGTTTGCTGAACTTAAGTGAAGTGGTGGGGCCATGGGGTAATCTGTGCAGGCAGCCAGTGAGGGGGGACCCAGCCGGGCACTGGGGAAGCATTTGGGACAATGGGGTGATTGGCATGGGCGGCTGGCAAGGGGGACCAACCAGGTGTCGGGGCTGCAGGGTGAGTAGGAGAGGCCTAGCTGGACACCGAACACCTGAGAGGGAAACCCAATTTTTCCCCTTTTCCTCTTTTTTTTTTTTTTCCTTTTTATTTACTTTCTCTTTTTTTTTTAAATTCAGTTAAATATGGGCAATTCTAAAGATTTAGAATAAGCCAAACCAAGTGTCAAAGAAGAGCCTTAACACAAAGCCAAAAAACAACAAAACCCTAGGCAAGAGACAGAAATTGACCAACAGTGAACGATCAAGATAAACAGATGCCTAGACATCAGCAAAAAATTACGAGCCACCTAAGAAACAGGAAGATATGGCCAGAGGAGGTGCAGAATTTGGAACAACTAATCAAGATGACCAAACAAGTCTCCTAAATCAATTCAAGGAGATGATGGAAGAGATAAAGGATATTAAGAAGATACAGGGTAAGCATATAGAAGAAATTATAAACATACATTAAAAAAGTAACAGATCTTATGGTAATGAAAGGCACAATAGAAGATATTAAAAATACACTAGAATCACACAACAGCAGATTTGAACAGAGGAAAGAATTAGTGACTTAGAAGACAGGAACCCAAAATCACACAGATAGAAGAACAGATAGAGGAAAAAATTGAAAAAAATGAGTAGGGATTTGGGGAATTGAATAACAGCACAAAACACACATACATTTCATGAGTATAAACGAGGAAGAAGGGAAAGAGTCAGAAGAAGTGTCTGAGGAAATAATGGCCAAAAATTTCCCAACTCTTATGAGGTACATGGATGTATAAGTCCAGGAAGCACAGCATACTCCAAAGAGAACAAATCCTAACAGATCTACTCCAAGACACATACTAATCAGATTGTCAAATACCAAAGATAAAGAGAATCCCGAAAGAAGCAAGAGAAAAGAGATACATCACATGCAACCGATGTTCAATAAAATTAAGTGAAGTGCTGATTGCTCATCTGAAACCATGGAGGCTAAAAGGCAGTGGTATGACATATTTAAAGTATTGAGAGGAAAAACTGCCAGCCAAGAATTCTGTATCCAGCAAAATTGTCCTTCAAGACTGAGGGAGAGTTTCAAATATTCACAGATAAACAGAAATTGAGAGAATTCATTAACAAGAGTCCTGCCCTATAAGAAATACTAAAGGGAGTTATGCAGGCTGAAAGGAAAAGACTGGACAGAAAGGTTTGGAGGATAGTATAAAAAATAAGATTATTATTAAGGGTAACTGAAAGGGTAAAAAGAGAAAGAAAAATAAGATATGACATATAAAGCCTAAAGACGAAATGGCTGAATTAAGTACTGCCTTTACAGTAACAGCACTGAATGTTAATGGATTAAATTCTACAAAGACTAGCAGAATGGATTAAAGAATATGATCCGTCTATACGTTATCAGCAAGAGTCTCACCTTAGACCCAAGGACACAAATAGGTTGCAAATGAAAGGTTGGAGAATGAGTTTCCATGAAAACAGTAACCAAAAAGGAGCTGGGGTAGCTATGCTAATACTGGACAAAATAGAATTTAAATGCAAAACTATTGTAAGAGAAAAAAAAGCACACTATATAAAAGGGGCAATCTACCAAGAAATAAATATTTATGCACCTAATGAGGGTGCTCCAAAATACATATGACAAACACTGGCAAAACTGAGGGGAGAAATAGACACCTCTACAGTAATAGTGGGGGACTTCAATACACCACTCTCAGCAATAGACAGAACATCTAGACAGAGGATCAATAAAAAAACAAGAGAACTTGAATAATATGTTAAAGGAACTAGACCTAAGAGACATATAAAACATTGCACCCCAAAAGGGCAGGATATACATTCTTTTCGAGTGCTCATGGATCATTCTCGAAGATAGACCACATGTTAAGGCATATAATAAGTCTCAATTAATTTAGAAAGACTAAAATTATATAAAGCATTTTGACACCACAACAGAATGAAGCTGGAAATCAATAATGAAGCAGAGAACTGGAAAAGTCACAAATATATGAAAGTTAAACAACACACTCTTAATCAGTGAGTCAAGGAGAACAATGCAAGAGAAATTAGTAAATATCTCAAGGTGACAGAAAATGAGAATACAACATATCAAAACCTAGGGGTTAAAGAAAAGGTAGTGCTGAAAGGGAAATTTACAGCCCTAAATGCCTACATTAAAAAAGAAGAAAGAGCTAAAATCAACTGCACATCTAGAGGAATTAGGAAAAGAACAGCAAACTAATCCCAAAGCAAGAATAAGTAAAGAAATAACAAAGATTAGAGGAGAATTAAATGAAATCGAGAATTTAAAAAGAATAGAGAGAAATAACAAAACCAAAAGCTGAGAAGATTAATAAAATTGACAAACCCTTAGCTAGACAAACAAAGAAAAAAAGATGCAAATAAATAAAATCAGAAATAAGAGAGGGGACATCTCCACTGGCCCCACAGAAGTAAAAAGTATCATAAGAAGATATTACGAAAAACTGTATGTCAGCAAGTTGGACAATTCAGATGAAATGGGCAAATTTCTAAAACGTGAACAACCTACAATGACAAAAGAAGAAACAGAAGACCTCAACAGAATCACAAGTAATGAGATTTAATCAGTCATCAAAAATCTCCCAACAAAGAAAAGCCCAGGACCCGATGCCTTCACAGGTGAATTCTACCAACCATCCTGAAAACAACTAATATCAATACTATTCAAACTCTTCCCAAAAAACTGAAGAGGAGGGAGCATTAACAAACTCATTCTATAATGCCAACATCATCCTAATACCAAAGCCAGATAAACATGTTATAAGAAAATAAAATTACAAGTCAACCTCTCTAATGAACATAGATGCAAAAATCCTCAACAAAATACTTGCAGATAGAATCCAACAACACATTAAATGACTTATACACCATGATCAAGTGGGTTTTATCCCAGGTATGCAAGGATGGTTCAACAAAAGAAAATCAATTCACATAATACACGGCATTAACATATAACAATGTGTTTTTCTCAAGGAGAAAAATTACACGATCATCTCTATTAACACAGAAAAGGCGTTCAACAAAAGTCAACATCCTTTCTTGATTAAAAAATTAAAAAAAAAAAAATTTCATTAAAAAAGGAATAGACAGAAACTTCCCACAGCTAAGCTAAAATCAATGGTTAAAGAGTAAAAGCTTTCACTCTAAGATATGAAAAAAGACAAGAATGCCCAAAGTCACCACTCTTTTTCAACATTGTGCTAGAAGTTCTTGCTAATGTAGTTAAGCAAGAAAAAGAAATAAAAGGCATCCAAATTGAAAAGGAAGAAGTAAATCTTTCACTATTTGCAGGTGACATGATCTTATAAATACAAAGTCCTGGAAAATCTACAACAAAGCTACAAGAGTTAATAAACAAGTTCAGCAAAGTGGTGGGATATAAGACCAACATGCAAAAACCAGTAGTGTTTCTATACACTAAGAATGAGCACTCTGGCGAGGAAATTATGAAAAAAAAATGAATTTACAATAGCAACTAAAAGAACTAAATAAACTAGTAATAAATTTAACTAAGGATGTAAAGGACATACACACAGAAAACTACACAACATTGCTAAAAGAAAACAAAGAAGACCTAAATAAATGGAAGGATTTTCCAGGTTCATGGATTGGAAGACTAGGACTAAGATGTCAATTCTACACAAATTGATTTACAGATTCAATGCAATCCCAATCAACATTCCAACAGCCTTTTTAAAAGAAATGGAAAAAACAATTTTCAAATTTATTTGAAAGGGTAAAGGGCCCCGAATAGCCAAAAACATCTTGAAAAAGAAGGATGAAGTTGGAGGACTCACAGTACCTGACTTCAAAGCATACTACAAAGCTACAATGCTCAAAACTGCATGGTATTGGCAGAAGGATAGACATATTGACCAATGGAACTGAATTGAGAATTCAGAAACAGATCTGCAAACCTAGAACCAACTGATATTTGACAAGGCTGCCAAATCCACTCAACTGGGACAGGAGAGTCTCTTCAACAAATGGTGCAGGAAAATGGTATATCCATATCCAAAAGAATGAAAGAGGATCCCTATTGCACACCCTATACAAAAACATTAACTCAAGATGGATCAAAGACCTAAATATAATTGCCAGAACCATAAGAAGCCTAGAAGAAAATGGAGGGAAGCATCTACAAAATCTTGCAGTAGCCAATGGTTTTATAAACTTTACACCCAAAATATGAACATTGAAAGAAAAAAATAGATAGATGGGACTTCCTCAAAACCTTTTGTGCTTCAAAGGAGTTTGTCAAGGGAAGTGGATATGGCTCAAGCAGTTGGGCACCGGCCTACCACATGGAAAGTCCCAGTTTCGGTTCCCAGTGCGTCCTAAAGAAGACAAGCAAGACAGCAAGCTGATGCAACAAGATGATGCAATGAAGAGATACAGCAAGGAAACACAATGAGAGATACAACAAGCACAGAGTGGCTCCCTCCCACATGGGAGGTCCCAGGTTTGGTTTGCAGTGCCTCCTGAAAAAAAAAAAAAGAAGAAGACAAGCACACAACAAATGGACACAGAGAGCAGACAGAGAGCACAATGGTGGGAGAGAAATAAATAAAATAAATGTTAAAAAAAAAAAAGTTTGTCAAGAAAGTGAAAATGGAAGAAAATATTTGGAAACCACATATCCAATAAGAGTCTAATATCCAGCATATATAAAGAAATCCTAGAACTCAACAATAAAAAGACAAACAACAAACAACCCAATTAAAAATGGGCAAAAGACACTCTTTTCCAAAGAGGAAATACAAATGGCCCTAAAGCACATGAAAAGTTGCTCAACATCACTAGCTATTAGGGAAATGCAAATCAAAACTACAAGATACCATTTCACACCTACTAGACTGGCTGCTATTAAAAAAAAATACTACAGGTATTAGAGAGGATGTGGAGAAACAGTAACATTCATTCATTGCTGGTAGAATGGTGCAGCCACTGTGGAGGACAGTTTCGTGGTTCCTCAGGAAGCTAAGTATATAATTGCCATATGATCCATCAATCTCACTACTAGGTATATACCAAGAAGAACTGAAAGCAGGGACTCAAACAGATATATGCACACCAATGTTCACAGTGGCATTATTCACAATTGCCAAAAGCTGGAAGCAACCCAAGTGTCCATAACAGATGAATGGATAAATAAAATGTGGTACATAAATACCATGGAATATTATTCTGCTGTAAGAAGGAATGAAATATTGACACATGCAAGAGTATGGATGACTCATACTCTTTGTGCAAAATAAGCCATTCACAAAAGGACAAATATATGATCTCGCTAACATGAACTAAGTATAGTGAATGGAGGTAGAGTCTGGAAGATAAGTTACCCAGAGACAGAATAGAAGTAGATAATCTGTGAAATTCTGCTTAGTCTGTGCAGAATTTATATTTAGGTTGACTGTAATGGTTTGGAAATGGACGGAGGTGATGGTGGCACGATGAGAGTGCAATTAACAGCACTGAAGTGTGTCTGTGAACATGGTTGAAATGGGAAGTTTTGGGTCATATATGTTGCTAGAAGGAAAACTAGAGAATAAAATGAGATAGTATTACACAGTGAACTCTGGGGTGACATAGGATTGTGGTTAATAATAAAATATAAGAATGCTCTTTCAGGATCTATAACAAAGTACATCATTAGTATAGGGTGTTGATAGTGGGGTAGTATATGGGAGGAAAACACACCCAAAGAATACTTCTATGCTGTATAAATATTGCCATACCTATGTTTTCTGCATAGAGGCCCACATAGTAGCTAACAAAATAGTAAACTTCCCTCCTGAGCAAGTCGTGTTACCTTCTCAAACAAGATGGTAAAAAATATCTGGAATATCTAAGCCATGCCTAATAAAAGAAAACAGGCCAATAAGCCAAGCCCTTGACCTTAATGCTTGCATTTAGGAACCTTATTCCTGTAATAATGAAACTAAGCCTAATTATAATTAATACCGAAGAGTTACCTCCTGAAAACCTCCATGTTACTCAAATGTAGCTACTTTCTAAGCCAAACTCTGTAAATAAACTCACTACCTCTCCCCACCCCAATGTGGGACATGGCTCCCAGGGATGAGCCTCCCTGGCACTGAGGGATTATTATCATGTTAATCAGTGAAGCATCTGGCTAAAGACCTTGACCAAAAGGGGTAAATAGTAAAAAGAGTTTTTATGGCTAAGAAATTTCAAAGTGAGTCAGGAGGTCATTCCAGAGGTTACGTTTTTGCAGGTCACAGGCAGATTTCACAAACTGCCACAGTAAACGAAGCCTCAAACAAAATGCTACTGAGGGCTCTAGGGGCATCTGGACATCATAGGCAAGCCACATGGCCTAGTGAAATCAACTTCCCCTTGGCAGGCCCTATCTGGGAATATATGAAAATCTAATTCCCCAATATAACATACTTGTTTACAATTCACCTAGTCATGATTCTCTACTTCTTTTAGGTAAACCTATAATTTTCAAATTGCCTGTTAAGTATATTTCTCAGAAACTTCTATCTTCAGATTGTTCATATGCCGGCTGAGCCCTGAAACCCAGCAGAGTTGCAGCCAACTCCTATTCTCCAGTTCTTCAGGCTTGCTCTGGACAACTGTATTAGTCAGCCAAAGGGGTGCTAATGTGAAATACCAAAAATGGGTTGGTCTTTATAAAGGGTATTTATTTGGGGTAGAAGTCCACAGTTACCAGGCCATAAAGCATAAGTTTCTTCCCTCACCAAAGTCCATTGTCACGTGTTGGAGCAAGACAGCTGCCGACATTTGCCAGAGTTCAGGCTTCTTGTGTTCCT